>JASGAU010397700.1:14541-42239 GCA_030220045.1 Australoheros facetus
TTTCTACATACAGTAGAATCCACTTTTTCTTGCAACTTTATCTATCACATGGTGTCTATTACCAGAGTCACTACAAACAGTACTGTACTCACCTTGCCAAAGCTTCCTTTCCCCAGCACAGCCAGGAAGGTAAAGTCACTGAGTTTGACCTGGTCCAGGCTGTTGGATGGGAGCTGGCCGGAGTGGCTGTCATCAGTCTCAGTGATCACCTTCTGAGCTGGGCCAAGTTTGGCTTTCTACACTCAGAGCAGAAAAGACAAAGGGTCTGAGGGACAAACATGTTAAAACAAAAACACATAACATCAAGCTGGCTGCACTGTGCAGTTCAGAAAAGACAATAATCCTGGATACCTAAAATGTGAACCTTGAAAAAATGCTTAAAACTTGTTTATAAGCTACCAAAGTCAAGTATGTTCAAGCTTCTTTGTCTTGGATTCTTCTCGCAGAGACGACACATCCACACATCCAATGTTCTTTGGAGTTCTGCCAATTTTTAATTTATGTCTACAACCACTACAACTATTATTGAATTTTCAATATGTGTCAGTTCAGCATAAAACATCTGCAGGTGATTTTTCTGTTCAAGTGCTCACTAACGTACACATCTCATTTGCTCTCTATTTGCCAAAACACACTGACTGACAGGCAGAATTCAAGATTAATGAGGGGAAATAAGACTGCTGTGCCTTTGTGGCGTTCATATGATACAAAATGGCTCCATAAACCCAATTTAACCCAAGTGTACAGAGTTATGTAACACACACTGAGGTTTGATTGCAATTGTCATCTTGTCAAATTACTGTCCAATAAATAACTTCAGCTATACTAACAAATTATTCTCATCCAAATAAAATAAACCCTCAAAGCTAGTGGTTGTCGACGGCTTAGTAGATTTGCTGTGAGAAATGGTTAATAGTAAACATCACTTATGAAATTCAATAGCTGTTGTTTCATATACAGTACTGTGCAAAAGTCTTGAGGTACAGTATCCCTCATTTCTTTATATTTTGCTTCCAGACTAAATTTTCTTGTAAATTTTTAAAGTGATGTTGAGCAATGGTTCTTCAGGCTTTCTGAAGGTCTTTCAAACCTTTTCTTTGGAAAGGCGACTGCCAAGAAGCCATTCTTAAGGAGGGGGGAAAGAATGTTAAGGCTGAGGTATGCCAAATGACACAAGAACTGGACTGAAAATCAGTGGCAACAGGTCTTATGAAATGATGACTCCAAATGAGCAATGTGCAACAGTGAGTGTCTACAGCTATCTGTACAACACGGTGGAGGTTCTGTGGGCTGCATTTCACCCAGTCGTGTTGGGGATCTTGTGAAAATTGATGGTATTATCAATGCAGAAACGTACAATTCAATTTTTGATCCATCATGCAATACCATCTGGAAAGCGTCTTATTGGCAGTGACTCCATTTTTCAGCATGACAATGATCCCAAACACACTGCCAGTGCAGTAAAATAATATAAAGGACAGAAAAAAACACAATGGAACACTATCAGTAATGATTAGCCTCCCCAGAGCCCGGACCTCAACATTATTGAAACCATGTGGGATCATCTTGACAGAGAACAGAACAAAAGGCAGTCAACATTCAAAGAAGAGCTTTGGATGTCCTTCAAGAAGCCTGGTAAACTACTCCTGAAGACTGCTTAAAGAAATTACAAGAATGCTTGCCTAGAAGAGTTCAGGCCGTTCTAAAGAATAAAGATGGTTATACCAAATATTGACTTTCAAGCTCATTAGAACTGTACAAACTCTGTTTTTGCCACATATACTGTATTTTCCATGGTACAATAAATCATTGCACCTATTTCCTAGCAAAATATAAAGAACTGAAGGTGACTCAAGACCTTTGCATAGCAATGTAACATATTTTAACCAGACATAGCATCTACAAAACCAGACACAGCAATATTTTAGGTATTGCATAATTAAGATCACCTCTTAGAGCTTGGTGGGTGATCAAAGTAAAATCTAAAACAGCAATTAAAATTCATGTATTCACATCAGACCTTAAAACTGCAAGCTTGAGTTCTACATGGCTGCTACTGCACTGAAGGAAAGTATGCCATTGTGTGGCTTCACCATATGCATGCATGTCCAGTGTAAATAAATATCTCTAATTATGACCTGCAAAAATACAAAAACATTCTCTTCTTTGCACCTCTTCATGCCAAGTCATGCTCAATCTTTCAGCAGTGCAAAATGCTTCAAGAAGCTTGTTCGAAACTTAGAGGCACTACGCCGAAAAATGGACACTTCTGTGGCCATCTGAACAATAACCAACAATCCAATAATGTGTCCCATTTCATACCTTTCTAAGCAGATCTACACAACACACACCTCACACCGGCTTCATATTCACTCTTAGCCAAGGCGAAATCATGCTTTCCACTAACATCTTAGTTATAACCTAAGTCTTCATGCTGCACAAACTTTTTCTCTACCAAGGTCTATGAGTGCTATCAGACTTTTTTAAGACCCTTTTCTGGCTGTAGAAGATGCTAATTTTAATTATAAATGAAGCCAAATTACTGTGAAGTTATAGCTTCTTTGATTCTTCTCGGTGTAGCAGAAGTATTCAAATTATTCTATAGTTACTCTATATATGAACTCTCTGAGAAAGACCAACGTTCGTGGGGTTGAGAGGTTTCTGGGCCATTACAATATCAGAAAAACAGGAAGAAACTAGTATTATCCCACACCAGACATATATGATAAAATCTCACATTTATCACTTTAGCATTCATGTAACATTTGCTTGATATTAAAAGAATATTTTTTAATAACCAGTGCTGAGCTGCTTTAGTTTGGTTAATGACAGCTACCATTGTCTGCTCTTTAACTGGGAGAGCAGCAAAGAAACACAAAGCTGAGCAGACTGCACCAGATCACAGCACACCTGTAAGCTTTAGCCACAGAAACAAGCCTGGCCGGGCCAAGCAAGCAGCAGCCTTACTTCCTTCCTCTCAGACGCACCTGATCAGAGTCTTCCACAACTGCTTGGTCCTGAAATCACAGGGAAAAGGGAGCCAAAAGATCTAACTCACTTAGTACACTTGATTACAGGTGCACACCACAACAGCCGACTTGTATACGGAGATAGTTGCGGGGCAATTGCAGTGAAGCTTGTACACGCAGACAAACAAAGAATATGAATACTATGACACTACATCGTGTGGTTGAGCCCTTCAAACAGTAAACTCGGGGCAAAATTTAGATCTCAGTACAAGTTTACAGTTACGTAAGTTCAAAATTGAAAAAAAAAAAATCAAAGTTCAAAATGGCAGATTTGCCGAAAGCAACCAGCGCATGAAAAATACGAGAAACGAGAAAAATGAGCTGATATCTAATATGTTTCTGGCAATCACCCCAAATGTGACTTCACAAATTATGTGTTAAAAATAGCTCCTGGGTTTCACCATGGAGATTAAAAAACTTGTTAAGGTGAGAGGGATAAGCACATATACACAGACACACACAAGAGCAGGAACAGTTACTGGCCATGTACTCAGTTCAATGCTGACATCTAGTGTTTGCAGCTGGTTTCTTTCTCTATGCATACAGTACATCAAATGTGCAATATATCAATCATCCATGTAGGCCTGAAAGTGAAGTTTGATCTAAGCTTACAATGAGATGTTTGCAAGTAGAAGAAGCAGACATTTACAGTTACATCATAAGCTTTGAGATGAGAAAAGTGACTGGCTGTACTTCAGCTGACGTTGACATAAGCACGCGACATGAAGACAGGCAGCATACACAGACAAGACAGGTGCAAAACACACAGACACACATGCACACAAATGTATAGCTATGAACTGTAAGCAATTAATCAGGATTTACTAACAATCCTTTGACAAACTCTGAGAAAATGTCAACCGTGAAGACAAAAAACAGCTGTACTGTGACAACTAGGAGGAGTTACTAAATATCCATTGGGCTTATTTTATTTATACTTTTTGTTGTTGTTGTTTAATTTCTTTTACCAAGCCAAAACATATAAATTGTTAGTAAACTGGATCAATTTGTAGTAGTACGGCACCACATACAAATGATCAGAGAGAAGTGAAGGAGCATATCACCGCAACAAGACAAGACAAAAGTGGAGGAGGAGAGGAGGGGTGAGGAGCGGAGAGGGCTACCTTTAGATTAAAATTAATTTGGCAGTCCTGAGAGCAGGGGCAAGACGTGGAGAAAGGAAGAGAAGAAACTCTTGCATTAAATATGACACTGTGACATAGGGTGAAGAAGCATTTGTACAGTGTAAGTCTCACCAAGCACACAGGAGGGAGCAGGAAGCTAAGGGAAAAAAGGGAGAGAACCACAGAGGGGTTTATGAAGCGGAAAGAGAAGGGAGAGGAGTTCTCAGGCCATAAAAAAGTCTAAAAACATTCATTAAAGTCAAGTGGATGAAACATTACAGCTACAGATGTCAGTCAATTATTTCTGAGCTCCATGAGAGAAATATGATGACTGCACTGGGCTGCTCTTAATGGCAACTTCATCAATCTAAAAAACTAGAACAATGTTAAAAAATACCTGTCCCATCAAACCGGTCTGTTTACGCACCTGCGCATTTGCACTGTGCAGTTCTAGCTCGTGTGTATGAGAGAAAGCATCACCGCATTTTTAACCAATATGCATCACACACTTTCAGGAACATGCACACTGTTGATCTTTGTTCCATCAAGACAAACACAACTTTGTTGGCACCTCCTCTGACTTTAGCCCAAATTTATTTTCTCTACCTCTTTTCTTTTTTTTCTCATCTTTACATGAATCTATCTCCTACAATGATCTGTTATTGTGTCATCACACAGGACATCCCCTTTAATGTAATGAACATGTTTTGTAAAGCTACAAAAAGCTACACAGGAAATTATTTTTGACATTAAGGCAAAGCTTATTTTATTTTGGAGACACCAGGAAAAATGTTTACCCTCATAAATATGCATACATATATAAAAACCAAGACATTAATAAATTTTAGGATTAAAACCAGATTAACCATTGTGAGTTATTTTCTTTCAATCATAACACATTCCATCATTCCAGTAGCTCTTCCATGGACTGCTCATTCACTGGATATAGCTTAGGCGGTAGAGCTGGTCACCTACTAATCGGAAGGTTGGTGGTTCAATTCCTGGCTGCTTCAGTCTGCAAAGTATCCTTGGGCGAGATACTGAGCCCCAAGTTGCTCTCCAATGTGTTCATTGGAGTGTGAATGCTAGATAGAAAGTGCTTGTGTGAATGCGGCATGTAGTATAGAGTGCTCAAGTAGAGCAGAAAAGTGCTATATAAGAACCAGTCCATTTACCACATCGAGATCCCTAATGACCAGCAGGAAAATTGGAAATGGGTGTGGTAATTTATTGATGGAAGGCATCCTTGCTGAGGTCTCCCACACTTTGAGAGTACAGGCACTGGAGCCATAGTGTAGATTGCACCTTTTTGTTGCAGTATAGGAGCTCAGGTAAAGGGTGGAATTCGCACAGCATGTCTGCTGCTTGACATTCAAATTCCTGGAAACAGAAGTCAGGTGTGTCAGCAAATACGGGGTCAAAGAAGCCCAACACTGATGATAACAATGACGTGAAGAGGTTGCTGGATTTTTTTTGACGGGAGAGGTTGCCACGGTCTGACTCCAACAGAGTAGTATTTTGGAACTGGTGGAGGAGGTCAAGACTCTGCGGACACAGATAGCTGAGAAGGATAGGCAAATTTGTCTTCTAGAAAGAAGAGTGGAGGACCTAGAAGAGTACACTAGAATAAATGACATTATTGTTACAGGGTTTGTAGTTAAACCTCAGTCATACGCACAGGTAGTGTCAGCTGAAAATGGAGAGGAACCAGTAAGCTGGATACAAATTTCATGGTGAAGTGGATGTAAGCAGCATCGAAGCATGTCACCTTCTGCCACAGAAAGAAAAAGAGTGCCATAATAACGAGGTTTGTAAATCAAAAAAATAAAACTGCCCTCCTAAAACAGGGAAAGAAACTTAAAGGAACTACTGTGTATTTAAATCAGCACCTGACAGAACAAAATTCAGATATTGCCAGGAAGGCAAGGTTCTGCTACATGGACTACTAACTGCAAAATTTTATTAAACTGAATGGAACCCCAGAAGAGGCAAAGATACTGGTAATTATGAGCACGGATGAACTGGACAAGTACGAGTGAGAATACTACACAGCACAGCAAGGTAATGATTGCAAATATGCACAACACAATAAAGGCTGGGTGCGCTTGGTCATTCAACCATGTCCAATGACCATACACTTGTTGAACATGATGGACTGGAGTTGGAGTCTTTCCAAAACGCTGAGAATAACACAGTGGGCATGGAACATGCAACTGCCCCAGAAATTAAGTTTTTTAACAGCACCATTAACAACTGCTGTTATCTCATGGATGAACAAATCCACAGAAGCATCAATTTTAAGTAGAGTAGAAGCCTGTATGCCAATTTCCGTAACATTAAAGAATATTTAAGGAAATTCACAAACCCAATTGTGTAATAGCAATATCAGAGACTTGGATTAAGTTGGAGGAGGGAGTGGACTTTGAGCTTGATGGATATGAACTGAATTATATGAACAGAAAGAGTAAGAGGGGAGGAGGTGTGGCCTTGTGTCTTAAATATTAGGTAGTGGAAAAAATGACAGCAGTGGTTGACAATACAATGTATAATGATAGAAATCAATATGGGAAAAAAAAATGTGTTTGCATATATAGAACACCAGATGCAGAAGGACAAGCAGGATAACAAAACAATCTACAAACGGGTAAGAACGGAAGAGTCGATGAGTGCCTTTAAAAATGATTTATTAATGCAAAAGTGGGAAATGATATATAAAGAAAAAGACATTGACATATGATACATTCCTGGAGATCTTTAAATCGTTGATGAACACTGTCTAATTAAGTAATACAGAAAAAAAAAACAGACTATATTGATAGTCCATGGATTACAAAACGACCGTGTAATGCTTGTAAAAAGATACCCTATGCAGAGATTTTATAAAATGTAGAATTAAAGAAGCAGAAAACCGATATGAAAAGTATAAAAATATATTTACGTCTATTATGACGTCGTTTAAAAAGTAAATTATTTGTTATTAATAAAAATAACATTAAAGGAATATGGAACATGTTAAACAGTGTTTCTATTATTAGAAATAGTTTTAGTTACTTGAATTACCCTCAATACTTCACTCTTAATAAACAGAATACTGATACCATGAATGTAGTGGTTAATAGTTTTAATAAATTCTTTGTAAGTGTCGGGCAAGACCTAGCTGATAAAATTACTAAGAGCAGAGGAGCTAATAGCAAAAAAATCCTAATTACATTTTTCTTAGAGCAGAAGAAGAAAATGAAATAATTGATGCTATAGGAAAATGTCAAACTAAACCGCAACAGATGGAACAACACTGATATGTAAACTGTTAAAAAAGTAATTGAAGAGATTACAAAACTCTAACATGTATCTGCAATCAACATCAATCAATATCATCAACATCAACTCTTTGATCTGGGCCTCAGCCACAGCCTGTGTGTGTGGATTTTATAACAAATTGCCCACAGACAGTGAAAATGGGTCCTCACTAGTCTTCGAGCCTGTCTCTCAGCACCAGCGCCCCACAAGGCTGTGTATTGAGTCCCTCACTCTCGCTCTACACATATGACTGCACTTCCTCCCACCCTTCAAACAAAATTTGCAGATGGCTCAACAGTGGTTGGACAAATCACTAGCAATAATGAAATTACCTAGAGAGACAAGGTTGACATATTGACAGGATAGTGAGTGTACTGAAAACAGCCTAAGCCTGAATGTCAAGAAAACCAAAGAAATCATTGTGAACTTCAGACGCCGGAAGGCGAACCCTCAACCCCTCATCATCAATGGTGAGGAAGTGGAGATGGTCTCCTGTTTTAAGTTCCTGGGGATTATGCTCTCAGAGGACCTGAAATGGGAGAGGAACACCACCGCCATTGTCAAGAAAGCACAGCAACGGCTCTACCTTCTATGAACAATGAAGAGAAACAACCTGTCTCCCGAGCTGCTAAAATCCTTTTACCACTGCATTGGAAGTGTCATCACATACTGTATCACTGCATGGTTTGTCAACTGCACAGGCAAGGACAGGAAATCTCTCAGCTGGGTCATAAGGGCCACATTGAGAATTATTGGACTTCTGCTGCGTCCCTTGGATGACATCTTTAAGACTCTGCCTTCGCCGTGCACGTGGCATTCTGCAGGATAAGATTCACCCTGCTCCCATCTGGCAGTCACTACTGGGCCATCTCAGCCCGCACCGCCAGACTATGGAACAGTTTCATCCCAGGGCCATCACAGAACTAAATAGCCACATAACCCTCCTATAGGTTACAGGAATATGCAATGGGACTCTGTGCAATATGTGATGACTTGATGTTTTTGATGATTTATACTTTTTAAAATATTTATGTATGAATGTGTGAGTGGATGCAGTGTGCTTAAGTGTGGCTGCAGTGTTTGGATGTGAGCATTGATCTTTTAGTGGTTGCACAAGGAAATTTCATTGTATCAACTGTATAATGGCAATAAAGGCCATCCATCCACCCATCCATCCATCCATGGCAATAATTGAATTAATTGAAGAAATTACAAATTGTACTAATCAAAAAATATATGCAGCAGAGCATTTATCAACTTGAAGAAAGCTGTTGACACAACTGACCACCAGAAATTAATTTATAAATTGGAAAGGTATGGTATTAAGAGTGGCATTGGAGTGGGCAAAAATTTGTGGTGCTGGGAAAACATCAATCAAAACATTTGAATATGGCTTGTGGAGTCCCGCAGGGGTCGGTATTGGGTCCAATACCCTTCATCTTGTATGTCAATGATACATGTAGAGCATCAGATACACTATATTGCCAAAAGTATTCACTCAACCATCCAAATCATTGAATTCTGGTGTTCCAATCATGGCCACATGTGAATAAAACCAAGCACCTAGGCATGCAGACTGCTTCTACAAACAGTTCTGAAAGAATGGATTGCTCTCAGGAGCTCAGTGAATTTCAGCGTGGTATTGTGATAGGATGCCACCTGTGTAACATGAAATTTCCTTGCTACTAAATAGTCTACAGTCAACTGCTAGTGGTATTATTAGCAACTGAGAATGACAGTAACTCAGTCACGAATTGTAAAATCACAGAGCGGATGCTGGGGCGCATAGTGGGCAGTAGTTACCAACTTTCTGCAAAGTCAATCACTACAGACCTCCAAACATCATGTGGCCTTCAGATTAGCTCAAGAACAGTGCGTAGAGAGTTTCATGGAATGGGTTTCCACAGTTAAACAGTTGCATCCAAGCCTTACATTACCAAGAGCAATGCAAGGTGTTCGATGCACTGGTGAAAAGCAGGCCCCACTGGACTCTAGAGCAGTGGAGATGTGTTCTCTGGAGTGACGAATCACACTTCTCTCTAGCAATTCAATGGATGAGTCTGGGTTTGGCAGTTGCCAGGAGAACGGTACTTGTCTGACTGCACTGTGCCAAGTGTAAAGTTTAGTGGAGAGGGGATTATGGTGTGGGGTTGTTTTTCAGGAGCTGGGTTCGACTCTTCAATTCCAGTAAAAGGAACTCTTAATGCTTCAGCATACCAAGACATTTTGGACTATTCCATGCTCCCAATTTTGTGGGAACAGTTTGGGAATGGCCCTTTCCTGTTCCAACATGACTGCGCACCACTGCACAAAATAAGGTCCATAAAGACATGGATGAGCGAGTTTGGTGTGGAAGAACGTGACTGGTCTGGGCAGAGTCCTGACCTCAACCCAATAGAACACCTTTGGGATGAATTAGAGCAGAGCCTGCAAGCCAGGCCTTCACATTCAACATCACTATCTGAGCTCACAATTGCACTTCTGGAAGAATGGTCAAAAATTCCCATAAACACTTCTAAACCTTGTGGAAAGCCTTCCCAGAAAAGTTGAAGCTGTTATAGCTGCAAAAGGTGAGCCAATGCCATGTTAAACCCTATGGATTAAAAATGGGATGTTCATATGCAAGTTCATATGCATGTGAAGGCAGACAAGCAAATACTTTTGGCAATATAGTGTATACTGCGGTTCATTTTATCTGCACATGATACAAATATTTTTTGTCATAGAGCAAATTTACAGCAGCCTTTGGGGGTCATCACACAAGAAATGACTAGACTGAAAAGATGGTTTGATAATGACAAATTATCACTGAATTTGAGCAAAACTAAAATTATGATATTTGGAAATTCTGGGGCAGACATGGATGTAAATGTGATGATAAATAACAGAGAGAGATTATATCAGATAAAATTTCTTGGTGTAAAATTAGACCACAAAATCAGCTGGAAACCTCAAATAGAACATGTGCAATCAAGACTATCAAAGAACTATTTTAGTCCTCAGTAAATCAAAGCATCTGTTGACTAATAAATCAATTCATATACTTTACTGTTCTCTTAAAATGCCATATTTAAATTACTGTGTAGTAGTGTGGGGTTAACACATACAAAAGTGCACTGCAACAGTTATGTATATTATGTCTGTAAAGCACAGACAGTGAAAACTTTTTGTTTCTATCTGTGGAGTCAAATTATGGAATGGTCCTTCAGCAGATCTACAGCAAGGTTCAAACATTTTACAGTTTAAAAAAAACAATTTAAAGAAAAGAATTCCCAAAAAATTAGATGAGGAAGGACTACGTGTTATCTGAATGTCCATATATGTGTATGTGAATGTAAATATGGTATTAGGAGGTATATATCGAATGTATGTATAAATGTGTTTACATGTATGTGCATACAGTATGTGTGTATGTACTGTATGAGTGTATGTGTGAATATAATAATAAATGGAAATGTTTGCACTCTTTGTATGCATCTCAATGGTTAGGTAGGCATGCATTTGTATGGGTATATGTTAGTTAGTCCCAGCCATGACTTTTCCCAGCTTATATTTCTATTTTTCTCATTCTATCCACCCCCTTATTTTCAAAATGTCACAGAAAATAACCTTAAAAATCTTCTGAAGACCTGGGCTCTCATGGAACCGTGTGACAAAGAGAATACTAGGAAAAATAATTCACTGTATGCAGGCCAGACACATTGGTTTAAACAAAAATGTTTAGTCTTAATCAAAGAAGTTTGGTTTTGGCTGGAATCTCTCCGGCACATGAACAAATAAAAATTAACCACAAAAATGCAAAAAAAAAAAAAAAAAAATTTATGTACACTGTAGAAGGCTCAGAATTCAACAAGAACACGCTGTGAAAGCTGCAGCTGTCACACAGTTATCTTCACCAGCTGTGCGGCTCAGGAGAGCATGTGACGGTTCGATTATCCTGCTGGACAGGGTGGCAGGATCAGATCGATCCAGATCACTCTGGAGGGTGTAATAACTTTTGGGAGTTTGGGTCTTTGTGTCATGCAGTTTGCCCAGTCACAGAGCTGTATTCCTATATTGCAAAGGTCTGACAATTTACCCAACAGAAATGCTAAACCACAAAAAAACTTGAGGTAAAAGAAAGGCCAGCAAACTGTGGATATTCAGTGAAATTGTTAACATGGTTCCATGTTACACAGACCCTTTGACAAGGCAAGTCATAATTCAACAGATACACCAAAAGAGAAAACTGCACAGCTCTGATTATTTTAGTACAGCCCTCACCTCAAATTTCTGCCTCAGTTCCTCATTACCATCATCCTCCTCTGAGATGGGAACATTGTAGTACTCCCCCTCCTCCTGGCACAACAACTTATACCTAAAGGGAGAGATATGGCATGACAGGACGTGAGAGAAAAAAACAAAGAGGAACAAGGAGAGAAATGCTGTGAGATAAAAAAAAAAAAAAACGGCAATTTCTCCTGTCTAAATTCCCCTCCCTCTCTTACTTTCCTACTCTTCCTGTGATCCTGATCTACTTAGCCTGGATACACAGGTAGCTGGCAATAAACCAAAAGTCTCAACAATTATCAATTAAAGGTAACAAATAAATAAATACAAGTAAAACTTAGCCAAGCATTCCGTTTACCTGAGAGGGTTTTGGGTTTGTTAGAGTATAGTAAGTAAGCTGTGATATGGCACATTTACTGAGTACTAAGGCGCAATAGAGGACAGCTTAAAAAACTGTCAAAGGTGAAATATTGATATGTTTGATTCTAAGGCTGTTTTTTTGATGCACAGCTATTTAAGATTATTAGTGTAAATACACAACATAAAAGTTATTCAGTATTTCATTATCTTTTGTTAGATAAGTCGATGCTTTTTCATTCCGAACAACAAATAAAGATCAACAATAATAGAGCTTTCAAAAAGTCAGCATTACCAGCCACAGACTGGAGCCTTCATGAGCTCTGACACGCCAAAGGAAAGCGCTCCCATGAAGTCATTCCTCGTGGTCCGATCCCAGTCCCACACTTCGACTGATAGTCTGCGGTCTTTATCTGTATTCTTCAGCTTGCTGTACAACAATGGTTAATTTAAAAAATTAATTTGCTTATAAAGTAGTTTTTAATTTTAGTACTTTTCACATTAGATTAATTTTTCATTTTATTAATTATCCTGTGTTCATATATATCATGCTGCAGCCCACTGTGGGACAGAGGCTAAAGTTAAACTACACAGTGTACTCACAAAGCGAACGTCTCGTTCCATTTGGGGTTGAGGCTGGAGCGGATTGTTTTGGTCTTCTGCTTGGTCTCATTTTTGGGGTCTGGTACAAGCTTGAGCTTGACATATGGATCAGACAGGCCGTTGGGGTCCATGGGAATGAGGTTTCTGCCTTCAGTCACTGAAAAAGATGAAGAATACAAATAAAAGAATTGCACTTTTTCCATCCATCTTCTTCCACTTATTCAGGGTTGCGGGGGCAGGTGTACCAGTCTATCACAAAGACACAGACAACCATTCACATTCACAGCCAGTTTAGAATCACCAATAAACATAACCCCATGCATGTTTTTGGGCTGTAGGAGGAAGCTGGAGTATATAAACATGGAAAAAACATGCAAACTCCACACAGAAAGGCCCTGGCTTGCTGGTCGATTGGAACCCAGGACCTTCCTTTTTTTATTTTTGGCCACAGCAGCTTTTATCGGCAGTGGAGGGAGACAGGAAATGGGGGAAAGATCCAGGGGAAGACACGCAGGCAAATTGGCGACAGGCCGGGACTCAAACCCGCACCGTCTGCACCGCAACGCGGCATATGTATGTGGTCACAGGCTTCACCACTAAGCCACCCGGGCGCCCAGAACCCAGGACCTTCTCGCTGTCAGGTAACAGTGCAAACTACTGCACCACTGTGCTGCCCTGGCACATCTATAAAGACCAAATTAAATATGTAAAACTTGTATGAGTTTAGTGTACGTGAGTGATTTTGTAAATTCAACTTAGTCTCTATCCAGTATTTATACTAATATTTTCTTTCAAATGTGGCTTGATAACAACAGCACAAATTGCTTTGGCCATAAGGAGCAGATGTTCTCATTTAATCGACAGGTGAACACCAACAGGTCAAGATCAAACTGCGAGGCACAGCCTGTGAGGATTATTTATGGATATGAGCCATAATGGGAGCAAATGCAGGGAGCGTTATGAGAACAGTGATTCTAATTTGTGAACTGTGTCATGCTTAAGCAGGCGAAGGTTCTCTCCTCTCCCTCCTGTATTTAGCTGTTCGGTAAACAAGGGCACACCAGGGACATTAGCACTCCATTAGCTTTGAGCATTGGAGCACTGCCAGATCTGAGCTGCAGTACAGTGCACGCACACACACGCACATATGCTCATATAAATATACACCTTCCTGCACACAGTCAGATGTACACAGAGTGTGTTTATCAACACACAATATATCTAGCGTCCCTGCAGAGATGGGGATGTATGCCTGCCTGCTTTGTTAAATCTCATACCCCAGAGATCAGAGAAGTCTCCCCATGCGACCATGTCAGTCACACTGCAACGGTGGCCTGACAAAATGACCTTTGACCTGGAAAGGAAGGTGCTAAGCCAGAGCATTAAGAATGCAAGACAACTGCTAAACCCACTGTTTTAACTCTGAATGTTACACAGATTGGCAGGATTAAGAGGGATAAATGAACAAAATCAATGAGGGATTGACACAGCTGGGTTAGTACAGCAGCTGTTGCAAGAGAAACCAACATCAAGACACTCCAAGAGCAGAGTTTAAAAAAAAAAAAAAAAAAAGGGCATGATTTTCTAATGGAATGCAACAAAAGAAGAGAGCATTTTTACAGAAAAAAAGCATATTATGGCACATTTTTAATAATAACACGACCCTTTGGTAAATACTTAAACTAGCTTCCACAGTCTCAATGGGCTCAAAAGGATCTTTGAAAAGAGCATATAACACTTCAGTGATGGTGTATTGTATTCTCAGCACCTGTGGTGGAGGATTTGGGTGTTGAATGATGATAATGGGGTGTGAAGTTTGATGAGCCATGAGTGAGCTGCTGTAGAACATGCAGAGAGAGGGACAGAGATATAGAGCACACTTCACAAGAGAGTCAGACGTTTCCAGAGGAAACTTGAGGTGTGAGAAGATATTGAGCGATCCTAAACGGGCAACCTTCGGCTTTCTCAGAAATCCAGTCAAAATGTGTTGAATAAGTATCTTCGGAGAACAACTGCAAACTGTATTTGCTCTTGAGAAGCATTCTAATACAGATGCACTCTGCAGTGGAATGGTAGCCTAAGTAAACGGTGCTGCTGATTGTTTAGAGAAAACAAAAAGTATCCATTTCCTTCATTTTAGCGTACACCAATTGGGTGTACATGGGCTAATTTTACCGTGGCAAGGCCAGAACAGAAGACAAGTGGTAACATAAATCTACATTAATCTTGAAGTGCTGTACAAATCTGCAGTTGCAGTCCAGTGGATTGTTATGCACTGATTAGTATATATATATGTCATATATATATATATATATGAGTGAAGTTGAATTTAACATGTACTTCAGATGAACTGCTGAATTCCTTCTCCAAAGGTTTCTTCCTCATCTTTCAATCCTTGCACTGTAACGGTCACGTTTTGAATATTTCATATGCTGTCCCAGGACCCAAATTTGCATTATAAAGCATATAAAACATAGACTGCTTATCCTTGTGAGTGTGAAAAGTCCATAGTAAAGCTTAATTTGGTTAATGTAGTACTATTTGTCTAAAAAGATTAATAATAATTATGTGAGCTAATCTCGTCACAAATAGCTGTTTTTCTGGTAATCACACATTTTAAGCACAACAATTTAAGCAATAAAACTGAAACAATGAATGAAAAAAAAACCTGCAGATGTGTGTATATCTGAGCAACTGTGTCTGAATATTAGCATTGCTCTGACCACAGCATTATGGGTGTTACAGACCACTGACAAGGAACAAGAAACTGAAGTGCCCCAAAAGCCATTGTAAAACTTCCAATCCTGACCAGTAGGGGGAATTCTAGACTGTCTAATTGTGATTTGTGGGCACAGAGCTTTCAACTATATGCCATAAAACAAACCAGATGTGTGAGTGCATTTTTGAATAGTCCTACTTTCTTTCTGCTCCACAACTGAAAATCAAAGTTACCTGAGCTGTTAAAAATGATTGGTTAAAGGGAAATAACTGTTTAAATTAAATACCTGAGATAAATACCTTTGTTTATGCACAGATGCAGATGGACATATATCTGTAAAATACTGCATATTATATGCTCTTAGTAAGATTTTCATCTGATCTTCTAGTTTCCTTTTTCTCCGAGTGCTCCTACAGTTTTCCCTGGCTCATCTGGATTGCATTATTGATTTTCTCAGTCACTCTGTTAGAAAAGTTGCTGCACACTATTTACCAAAGACAGCTATTTGTGAAACAGGCTCAACCTACTTGTGCCAAGGAGCTGTGATAGTGGTTGTTGTATAAGCACAATAACTCCCAGTGAGCTGAAAACTGCATCTGCGGTGTTTGCTGGATTACAGCAAATTTGCATGTTTACTTTTGAAGACCACTTCTGTCCATTTCTGTTGTGCAGACCGTAACAAAATCAAGAATGTTAAAAGGAGATAAGAAAGCACAAACAAGAAGCGACAACTGATGTGATGAAAAGCAGAGACATATGTTAAAATGGTGTGGAGGCAGTGTGCACATGCTGAGAAGAGGGAGCTGAGGCAGGACAGCGACAGCACACTGGGAATACCAATGATATAGCTTCTGGGAGTCTAGCAGCAGAAATCCCGCAGCAACAAAGTTCAGCTGTTTTCTGAGGTCCACAGAGACACTGAAAGAAGAAGGGAGCCTGTGTGTGCGTTTGTGTGTTAATGTGATAGAAGCAAGCTGCAAAAGATGAATTAAAGTAATAGCTTCCCTGAAATTGACATTTTAAAAGCTCTCCACAACTCTAAATCAAATTTCTGTTTATTACTGTTAGTCAGCAACACATGTTGCGGAAAAATGAATCACCAAAGCTTTTGGTTAAGTAACAAGAGCAACTACATTTGCAAATATTTACCAAACTATTAAAAATCAGGGCCAAATTTTCAGTTGTCTACATCACATCAATCAAAATCTGTAACATTTTGTGTGATTTTTTTTTATTGTTATCCATTTGTCCAGTTCTGCCACTTTTATTTCCCTTATAAGGAACTATGAAGATATTTCAAATGACTTGTTTAGATAGATGTAACTCATTGTCATTGTCCGCACAAGGCACACAATGAACTGATGGTTCCAGATCACTCATCCAAAGACGAGCATCTGCGGTCATGCAGCCAGAGACCGGCACTACCGTTAGGCAATATGGTTTAAGTTTCTTGCACAAGGACACAACGCAGGGCTCGAACCTGCAACCTTCCGGCTGCAAGGCGAGCGCCTACCCACTGCGCCACTGATTTGCCTACTCTGGATGCACTGGATGCATGAGATGTGACTTTTAATGTAGACACTATGCTGTAACAACAGAGAAAGGGGGAAGGTGAAATCAATAGGCAGACAGAACTCGCCACTGAGTTTGGTTTCTAAGCTTGCTTGCTTTTCATGGTTGTAAACAGAACTTTGGGCTCTAATTAGATTTTCTTTCCATTGTAGTGATTCAAATACAGACAGGAACAGCAGGGAAGTGAAGAGAGAGACCGCTGCAAGCTGAAAACAGCTGCTCCTACTTGCCTCTTCTTGCTGATTTTGAGTGATTACTGTAAATGCTCTGATTACAATATTGAAATAAATAATGCTTTGTTTGTGATGACAGCACCTCGGTGTTGGCCCATGTGCAATTTTTGATGTGTTCTGTCACTTTTTTTTAAAATCTCTCTGAACCACTGGAACAGTACTATCTCTATGATCTATAAATCTGTGATTTACAAATTAAGAGCTTATTATAAGCGTGTCTGTATGCGTATGAAAACATCCCAATATTATGTTGTGGTAAGCCGCAGTATTTCAAGTCTTGAATTGTCCTGAAAGCATGTACAGAGACTCACAAAGCCTTGTCTTCAGCTGATGCAGGATGACCCGACTTCAAAAATAAGGCCAGCTATGTTTGTGCTTCACCTCCTTGTGTAAACACTGCATACAAACCTTCAAGAGAATTTCCCTCTCCACCCTCCCTGAGTAAATGTTGCTTAAGTGTGCGTAACTATGTCCCATGAAAGCCCGGTATTCACAAAGTGTACTGAAAATATGTAATGTAATATTACAATACATTAGCATAAACCAGCCTGCAAATGTAGGCCATATAGACTTTAATGTCTCTGCTTGTTTACTACTTTGATGAGTGAGGATATTATCTCAGCAAATGTAATGCATTTATGAAAAAATAATGGGGGCTAAAAGAGCTGTGAAGCATGTTTCAAACGCTAATATATTCATCATACTGTTCAGATTGTGTATATCGTCATTACAAGCACACAGTTGTACAGCCAAAGAGCTCACTGCAAATCTTTAAGGAAGGAGACGTTGCTGTCCCAATGGCCACCACCCTGCACTGGAAAAATGCTGGCAATGGTAGCATCACAAGTGCTGTCAGCTGCTCCATCTTAGCCCTGATTCATTGGGAAAATTTAATAGCAGGATTTTAAAGTAAATTTTCTCTTGGCAAGAACTTGTTGGGTTTTCTCCAGAATGACTCAGACACTACAAAGGAATGGAAACTACTCCAAGAAAATGCTGCAGAGTGGATGCAGCTTATCATTGGACAGTCATAGTTCGGAAACCCGCAGGCTGCCACCATAACTCAGACACTGCTTTGATGCAACCCCAACTCTGCCTTCCAGCAAGTCTCCTTGGATTCAGAGAGTACAGTAATAGGCAGGATGTCATTTTGTTTAATCAGTTTGAATGACTGGCTGAGTGACGAACGTACTAACTGGTAACAAGAGGGGATAGACACATTCTGGAAAGCTTCATTTAACCAAAATTTAATTTACTTTTACTTTGATATTTTACAAATTTAATGAGTGTGATCAATAAGAAGAAAATATAAGAAACGGGAAGTACTACACTACTGATTGAACAAATGAGACGCATTATATTGGCAAAAAGAAAATATCCCAAATGTGAAGGGAAAACTTCTAGAAATGGTCTGTGTGCATGAAACTGCAAGATGACTATGACTATAAACTATTGCACACACAAATACACTGGGTCACTTAATCTCTCCTTGGCAACTTGACCATGAAAATCAAGATTCTCATAAACTACATACATAGATAAATAATCCTTATTTTTAATTTATGGTTGGAAGGACAAACAGACCATTAATTTTGCTGCTTAGCCTGATGTTTTGAAGAAGGCTGACTTTTTTTTTGTTGCTGAAACCAGATGCTTTGCAATGATTCTGTCCATGGTGGGGAATTTTAGCAGCACTGTTAGGATCTCATTTGAACCTTACGCTGTCTATTTTTGTCAAGCATTATCAGTAATGAGAAAACCACAAAAGCAGCAGCAACAGGAAAAGCAAAGTGCAATGCAGCTGCAGCTCCATCAGCCAGAAGTTGTTAACAACATCGAAGGTGAATTTTGTCTATTACTGTAAAGTGTAGGTACACCTCCAAGGTTCAACAGTAAAATCTAGCTTCACTGATCCACCCCCATTTATATCCACCGTGTGCACCAATCTGACCTACACACACCTACAATGCACCTACATGTAAAACTCCTACAGCAGCTATAATGTAACAAATAGCAGAGGCACATTTGAAGACTGAACACATGAAATCTAATCGGAAGGTTAAAGCAAAGATAAAAGGAAGGTGCATGGCGCCATTTTGCAGAATTGGGTGAGTCAACATGGGAACAAAACTGAAATGTAATAACTACCAAGGGTTAAGCTGGCATCCAAATGGATCTTCAATTGTCTCTGTGGAGTAAATATCTGGTTTCATAGCAGAAAGACTAAAAATGTCCAGATTCCTAGATTAGCCACTTAATGTCTGAGACACTGTTGTTTCATTACTTGCATTCTTTAGTTAAATCTACCGACTCACTGACCCCTGCAAGACCAAAGTCGAGGGCACACCTGTGTACATGCAATATAATCTGGTTCATTATTTTAATGTTTGCAGGGAAGTAATCAGTAATCTGGTTACCCATATGTGATTCATAGCCGTCAGGTTATCAGAGAGTCAGCCTCTGCAGAGCACCCTCCTACAGTCTGTCTGGAGTCTCCTCTCAGTGTCAGCTGTTTACTGCAGTGTGAGCAGTGTTTTTAACAATGTATGGGCTGAATTATATGTCAGTGGCAAACTAACAGGAGATTATTAGCAATAGAAAATGTTCTATTCTATGTAGAAAATGTTCTCCTCTTTGTTACCCAAACAAGAAAGCAACTAGTTGGCCTATCCAAAAGTCAGGCAAAAGTATGAAGGGAACCTCTTCATCCAATATATACTAGTTGTAATATTTTATACACTGCCTAGATTGATAGATCTAAAAGCAAAGCCAGTGTTTAGTCACTGATTGAATTATTATGATCAAGGCAGTGAGATTAAGTGTCTCCCAGTGATACTTTTAGAGTCAATTTGCTGAACCCAGTTTGACCTCATTCATTCACGCACAGTAAACGGTAGAAAAACAAAGTACGGTAAAATCCTCTCTATCAACAGACGTTTTCCAACTCTGGAAAATTTGCAGAGAATCAATGAACAATAAGCTTGCTGAAAAACAGGAGCGTGGCTTTCTCAGCACCAAATAACAGAGGAGAGCTGTGTGCAGGAATAAGGAGCAGAAAACAAGGTTAGTGGGTTATGTCTGTCCTTCACCAGAGAAACAGATCTCGTTTTGTCTTCCTTGGCATATTCCTTTCTGCATTTCAAAGATTCAAAGATTTATACATTTGAGAGTTTTTTATTGACCTTGGATCAACCTTAACCTCTGTATGCTCTTTGTAGACAAATCACCTACACACCTACTAATTCATACTTACATTACATTTCTGCAGAATGATACATAAGAAAATGATGTGGAGTTTATTGTTCCCAGCCATCTACACCTTCTTTGTAAACTTTTTGACTGGCTGTAACAGGACTCTGTTTGGCAGGCTGTCTGCAGGGCATCTACAGCAGCTAATGTAATCAGCGATGCAATCTGGCTTGAGTGGGCTGCAGGCTGGTGCATCAGTTCTACACAAATACACCTACATGCAAATACACACGCACACATACTAGCACCAACACTAACCAGAGATCACATGCAAATTTTAACTCACTGAGCCCACATCAGGAATTTGATATTATGTGCCTGAGAAGGCCAAAAGTCAAATTAAACACTGCAAGAGGTGATAATGGTGGTTTCCTGTTCCTGATGTAGACACATGCATCATGTATTCTTAAACGCACGCAAGTTTCCATTTTGCCTGCATTTCCATAAACAGTACATATAGGATGTGTGAAAATGTGTGAAACTCTCTACCTCTGAGTTACGCTCACAGTAAACTGTAGCAGTGCGTGTTTCAGCAAAAATGAAAGAAAAAAAAACATATCTGAAGGAGCTGCAGCCAAAAATGCCAGCAGGATATTATTATTATTTGCCAAATTTGGAGACCGGACGAGACTGAATGTGAAAAAGAGAAGAGTAGAGCAAGAAGCACAATAACTCCACTCTTGAAAGTCTTGAATGAATAAAATAAGCCTAATCTTGGTTATTCCCGTGTGTAGTTGCACTTCGTGTTTTATGTCACTCTTGAACTGTGTTTAAACATTAAAGCATTCCTTTGCATTCAAATGCCCTACAATCCTAACGCTTAACCCAAGAGTAAGTGTATTACTACTATAAAATGCAATCATTCTACTAATAGTGCCATTGATTTATGTACCCACAAATGACCATCTTTTCCTATTCCCTTTATATTTTTAGCCTGGACAAATGATGACAAGAAATGTAACATCAAGAGACTGAGATATAGAATCAAGAAAATAAACCAAAAAAAAAAGAGTAAAGTTGTGCTTAGATAATGCTTAGATAAGCACAGAAATGCCACCAATGACATAACCGTGCAATTAATTTTGTTCATCACTCAAAAAAATTGTTCCCTAACATTTGCACCATTTCGCTGCCAGTGCTGACCCTGTTTCTTCTAGTGTTAATTTGATAAGTGAATGTCAGTGAAGTTCAACAGGGACTTGTAATGCACTGACCCCTTTTAGCCAGTTAATTCAGTGATTATGTGTGCCTGCTGTCAACTCCCTACCATCACTATTGTTCTAGCTAATGTGCTAATGCATCGTTTCAGCCAGAGGATTTACAGCATGCCTTGAAATGCAACACAAAATGGGCTCCTACATGAGAATACACTGCTGGGCTCCATTTTTTTATTATAAACTGCACAGTTTGGCAAATGTTCACTGTGCACAGTCCACTATTTTTATATAAATCAATATTAACCATTCCTCTGCAGTTCTATATTTTGCACAGAATACTATAAAAACTTTTTAAACCTTTCTTTCTTGTACATTTGGCATCATCATCATCATCATCATCATTGCTTCCTTGAATTGAAGCTGGTACAGTCTGTCACTGTTAATAACAGAGTTCTGTTCAGTAATGCACAATCTTGCAGCAATGAACACACCTCCCAGAACTGTTGCATACTGAGCACTGAAGAATCTGCACAAATGGCAGGATCTGTCAGAGTTCATATTGGGCCACTTTTAGTTGGGAAGAATGTAACAACAAATACATTTGACAGATTATGTATGAAATTATCTCAGCTTAACTACAACAGCTGTTCAGCCATTATTTGCTCTGAAAGGATTATTTATCGCTGCGCGCAAAGTCAACAATATCAACTGAAATAATTTGTTATTTATAAATGAAAACACATCTTCATCTACTGTGTTTGTATTGGGACATTGGCTAGTCAAGGCATGCACAAGATGAATGAACACAAAAAATATATAAAAACTGGAGATCATCTTGTGACAGGAATACTCTATCTGTACACAGACAGCTATGCAATGGATACACTGTAATTCTGGGATTGTATGCTGTGTTAAACATACACAGACAGAAAGACAGTTAGACTGACACAGTTAAAAAACAACCCCAGCTGCTCTGTGATGGTACTGAGCTGTAACAGGATGGAGGCAGGGGTGATAAGGTAGGGCATAATAAATGGATATCATATTAGGTCACAAACTTTTGACTTTTTTTTCTTTTTGACAATTCTGTGCTCAGCATGTCTCTTCCTGAGACAGCTCACTGTGTAGACACAAGTGAGTACATGGTGTTGAGAGATATGAACCCTTTCTCCATTTCCCTTCCTTGAGAATGGCCTCTTACATCCACCCTTCCCCTAAGACCATTTCCGATGAGGCATCAGTGAGCAGTAAGTGGATCAACTGAAGGGCCAGATGCGTCTCTCAAATCCTGTCAGGTCTTTTCTGGCCTTTTTTCTATTTCTTCAGGACATAAATTTCAGATACTGTTCATCTGCTGTAGAGATTTTTTTTTGTTTGTTTGTTTTTTGTTTGTCACCTCTTTTGTCCTCCATTTGTCCAGTTTCTTACAATTTTTAAGGACAGACAGCACACCATGCCAAGCTTTCAGCTAATAGCTCTGTGGGAATCACCTTGTTGATGAAAAAAATACTATTTTATGCCTCTCAAATTGTTATCTTTGGGATTTTGCATAGTTTCAACTAAAATATTACTTGTTTTTGTGACAGGTTGCTAGTGCCTAAAGGTACAGTATAAAAATTGGTTCTTTGCTAAGTTGTCTGTTATGTGTTGACACAACACTGGTTCATCCCTTGAGTTAGGTGCCTTTTATGCTCGAAAAGATTCATAGGTCAGTCATAGTTAAGTGGCTTCAGAAAAAAAAATTAAATGTTCAGGCACAAGGACTGGACTGAAAATGAGTGAAAAATGAGTGAATCTGCAAGGAAAAAACTTTGAAAGACCTTCAGAAATCCTGGAGAACGATTCCTCAAGACACTTAAAACATGACAAGAAAGTCTGGCTCCTTGGAAGTAAAACATAAAGAAATGAGAAGTGGCTCAAGACTTTTGCACAATACTGTATATTTCTCACATAGCCTTACTCTTCTTTGGCTGTTAGCATAATGCTAACAAATGGCTGCAAGAAACTGTTTTCCTTTTTAAAACGTCTATGGAACATTCCATCACCAATTAATATATTGCATTAAATAAACACTGTTAACAATATATCATTACATCATTAACAAGCTTAATAGGTGTCTCTTTAAAACCAGAAGCATCAGTGATTAAAATGCCAAGAACAGCCAATGACATGATCAAGCAGAGTAGCCTTCGAATGAATCATAGTGAGACAAATGATGGTAGAGCCATGACCCTGCTCAGAAACAGCACACTCAGATCCTGTGTATAATTCTGATTGAACATAAATTAATAAAATCAAGCCTTGAATTTGCTTTGCAGATACAATTCAGTTAC
This sequence comes from Australoheros facetus, assembly GCA_030220045.1. Taxonomy (NCBI): domain Eukaryota; kingdom Metazoa; phylum Chordata; class Actinopteri; order Cichliformes; family Cichlidae; genus Australoheros; species Australoheros facetus. Next base: position 38,484 of record JASGAU010397700.1, read on the forward strand.
ATCAGAAAATCCAGCGCACAGAGCAAGTCGTGACTGTTTAAAAAAAGTATCAACACAAGGCCCACGCAGCAGACCACACACCACTGCAGGACTACATATTTGGCTTGGGATTGCCTTCCAAATGTGTCGAAACTGTGAATCGTTTCTTACAGCAGAATGTTAAATGGAAGAAACTTTATCGATCTGTGAACCAAAAGGGAATAGGCTTTGGAGCATACTGATAGCCGATAGTCTCAAGGCCAGCTATGCGGCTAGAAGTTAGATTCAGCGCATGAGAAGCAAGCACGGTTAAGGGAGAAATAATGAGGATGGTTCAATTCAGGTAATGGCTGCAGGAATAGACAGTGAATGTGCGTGTGAAAGTGGGCAATCGGGGATTATTGGAAAAAACTGTGAAGTGTTTAGATTGATCCACGTTGCAACTGAATTAGAGCAATAGTGTCTGCAACCATCAATACCCTCATACCCTCTATACCCTCTCATTCGATGTGGAGTGACACATACACACGTGCAGGCGCAGGTCAAGCATCTCACGTAAATATAAATCAGTTCAGATACGTCTAATTTGCATTTTAAGCTCATTTCATGAAGTGTGTACGAAGGGTTATGAGGCCTACCTGTGACTTGGAGCTTATCTCCGCTGACCTCACACTTGAGGTAAACACGCCCCCTCCTTTCAGTGTAATCAGTTCCACACAGGCTGGGCACATTCATAACACACTGCTTATGGACATTCATATCGCAGGCTGGGTGGGACAGAGGAGATATAAGAAATCAGGGAAGAGCACATTTATACATTATGCATCCAGATCCAAATCAAACAAAGGAGACAAAAGGTGAAAAAAAAAAGATTGAGGTTTCTTAGAATTGACTGATGAATAAAAGGTAAAATAAATTAAAAGATAAAGATGCAAAAGACATTACATGAATCATTTGTACATTATATATGATTATATATATTATATAACATTTTGCTGCCTGTCTTTTAAAAGTGCTGTTTTCATGCATATAACTTTTCATGGCTTAATTTCCCATTGGAGTAGGCCAATATAAGAATACCTTCTGTACACAATGTTAAACTATTATTTTTTTAGACAAAATAAGAAGGTTATGACCCATATTCATATGTGTGTCAGTTATCCGAGCTGCTCTTTCGTGAATTGGGAACAGTACAGAGTGGTTACATCATGATGTCATCACGTCAGTAGGTGTAAAAAAACGCAAAGCGGCTATGGTGTTAACATTGAGAATATTGTATTGTTTGTACCTCCCTGACACAATCCTGTGTCACAAGTGCTTGAAACTACCAATGTGTAATCTCATTGTGGTATGACTAGAGGTGTGGCTGATCTCCTAAAATATAATATCCACATCTCTATTTATGTTCACCCTGGGGCAATCATTTTGCCTAACTGCTGTTCTGAGTATGTAGCGGATAACACAGGAGCTCATTAAGGCTTTCAGACTTTAATCCACTAACGCAAGATTAAATGGAAGACAACCAAGGATGGAATATTAATAAAGACTCAGAAACGCTTTGATATGAGACTTATTATGAAGGTGTAGCAAACACAGCCACACACTAAAGAAAGACAATGTGTAATTTTAATGAGTGAAAGTCAGGAGGAGGGGAACAGATACCCATATGATATTTTTTTGAGTTGGGCAATGCTGCAGCTCTAAACTACAGCATAATCAGTGTAGTGCCGCACATGTTCATCTATGAAATCGTTTTTACTCTGGAAAACAGCACTGAATAAATACTGATTTTTACAGATCAAACTTAATTACTCACAGTCACACTTCATGCCCTGGTGGATGAGGCCATACAGCAGAGAGCCACAGTGATCACAGAAGGTCGGGCTCCCATAGGTGTGGATCTTAAACTTATGCTTTGTTCTGGGATCCTGCCAGGTCCAAAAGAAGAAGAAAATACATGGGTTAAAGCTGCTGACTATCATCTATAAGAACATATGCTCTTCATTTTACTTAAACACTAGACACAAAGAGAGTAATTAATCACAATAAATGTATTCAAAGCAATAAAAGCCAACTGCAAATTAAATACTGAAACCCTCCTTAAGGGATACCAATGATACAATAAAGAAATGAGGCTCAAATGACACAACAGTTAAAATTATACAAACTAAGTTCTCAAAAAGTTGAGACACTGTGTAAAATATAAATAAAAACAGATAATTGTTTTATGATTTATTTACAATAGAACATAGAATGTCAAATGTTTAAACTGAGACATTGTGTCATTAAAAAAAATATTAGCCCATTTTTAATTTGACGGCAAATGAAACTTGTCTCAAAAAAGGTGGGCCAGGGGCAACAAAAAGCTGGAAAAGTACGTGGTACCAAAAAGAAACCTCTAGAGGAACATTTTGCAACTAATTAGGTTAATTGGCAACAGGTCAGTAATATAACTTGGTGTAAGAACAGTATTTTAGAGTTTCTCAGAAGCAAAGATGGCCAGAGGTTCACAATCTGCAAAAAAAAAAAAAACATTTACAAATGCAGTTGAACAATTTCAGAATAATATTCATTGCTGAGTCTCAACAGACACTAATCACTGGTTATTTTCTGGCACAAACTGAAGTGACAAACCAATCAGTTTGTTATAACTTTTTTATTAAACTGTTGTTTCTTCCTTAACCACATCAGTAAGTGAGAATGGAGTCATTATTGTTATGGATGGGCTCATAAATCCAAGAGTACCAATGCGAGAAATGCAGTTCAGCTGACTCTCATAATTATCCATAAAACTACACTACAATACATTATTTCTAGAAATAATTACAAATTAAAAGACCCAATAAAAATGTATTATGGGGGGAGCACACAATGAAAATCTTTTATTGTCGTGAACAGGAGGAAAGGCATTTATTCTTGTCTTCCTTTACAGTAACAAAATAGTGTCTATGAGAGTGTCTTGGGATTTGTGGGCCTTTTGCTAGCTTTGTAAATTGTTTGTGTGCATATGTATAAGCCTTTCATTCTTTCATTTCATTAAATTTACTTTCATTCATTATTCTTCTATTAAAACTGTTCATCCAGGCTGTCTACATAAATATTATATCATTCAATGTATGAAAAATATTAGGGTTTAATGGGGAGAATATGATTGCAAAACCGTGTGTAAGGCTGGGTGCTACTGGCTGCAAGAGGCTGATTCATATCTTCATAATATAATCTCAGTTGTAGCATCTGAAAATAAGTCCAGTCCATTTAATAGCCAGTTTTGGTGTAATGCATTTAACAAACTTAATGTCAGTAGAATACATTCATCACCACCATACTGAGGAATTGGAAATTCCGTCTTTGGAAAACTATAACTAATTGGAAAACTAAAGCCCAAAATGTATGGGTGTATCTGTAAATATTTTAGAGCAAAAAAAAAAATCCAGCTCCTCTCTGAGCCCTTGGTATTTGTCAAGCTTCTCGTGTTCCTTCTTCTTGATGTTCCCATCACTTGGTATTGCAACGTCTATCACCAAGACTTTCTTCCTTTGCTTGTCCACCACTACGATGTCCGGTTGGATAGCCACTACAAAGTTGTCTGTCTGTATCTGGAAGTCCCACAGGATCTTAGCTCTGTTATTCTCAACCACCCTTGGGGGAGCGTCCCATTTTGACCTCGGGACTTCCAGGTCATACTCGGCACAGATGTTCCTATATACTATGCCGGCCACTTGGTTATGGCGTTCCATGTATGCCCTGCCTGCTAGCATCTTGCACCCTGCTGTTATG
>JASGAU010397706.1:0-11800 GCA_030220045.1 Australoheros facetus
ATCTATCTATCTATCTATCTATCTATCTATCTATCTATCTATCTATCTATCTATCTATCTATCTATCTATCTATCTATCTATCTATCTATCTAGCTGTCTAGCTAGCTAGCTAGACAGCTCTACGTCAAAGTATGAGATTTCCACTTCATGATTATTGTCAAAAAGAAACACGGTAAGACCTTATTGTTGTATCTAAAGAACACTTGGGGGAGAAGCAGTATTGATATCACTTTCCTTTATAATGAACATTCTTTAAAATGTCCTGCAGGGGGCGACTGTTCTGGTTTTTAAAAAAACAAACATTCATTGGAAAACGACACCCTTTAGTGTATGGTCTCAATTGCGAGGTTCAAGTGTTACTAAATACAGCATAACATTCATTTAGTAAATTATGAATTGATTTATAAACAGCAAGAAGGCAAAAGTCAAAACACTTCAACAGACAAAAGCTTCAGAACTGGATTTGACAAACTGATTGGTGACATTGCGATGGTCAGTGGATATGCCCATCTTTTACTTACAGTCTGTAAGATACAACTATGGATGAGTGGATATTTAGATGTGTGTGTGTGTGTGTGTGTGTGTGTGTGTGTGTGTGTGTGTGTGTGTGTGTGTGTGTGTGTGTGTGTGTACCAAATAGCATGTGTTCAGGAGGTGGGGGTTGGGAGTGTGCACTCACAGATAGTAGTGTTCCTTATTAAGGGACACAAAGCCCTCGGCAGGTGCTCCCTCCCTGTCTTTGTCTCTTGTGCTGTCTGCTGTTTATTTGTTCAACTCTTGGAAAGAAAGAAGTCCCCTCTCCCTCAGCCCTCGGGGAAAACAAAGAGCACATGCACAAAGACGGCACTGCCCCTACATCCTGGCAGCAACAAAGCAGAGATACATATGTCAAAGATGGCATGGCACGGAATGGCAGGTGTTCCTTGGATGGAAAAACTGAGCGCTACCTTTTCCACCCCCACCTTTTTTTTTTGTGGTATAACCATTAACTAGCACTGGCAGATAAGGCAAAGAATGTGCTAGCGTGCGCAGAAGCATGTCATTGTGGACACATGCAGCTGAGTCATGTTTCAGCTTTGGCACCTGCCTAAGTCTGTTTGATCAGAAAGATCCAATCATTACGCACACATTCCAGAATTAGTTAAACAGTATAAGATCTGTCTTGAAGAATAAGCTTCACCAAAATGTGAAAGAGTTGGAATATTTGAAACTTTTAAGAACTTTTTCCCCAGTTTGATTCACTTAGGTTACATTTTGTTTCCAAAACTCTTATCACTTAAAGTACACCTTTGCACTTTGTTTTTATTTGTAAAGAATGACATTGAATGAGGGCAGCATAGGCGCGTGGTGGTTAGCACTACCGCTTCACAGCTAGAATGACATCTAGGCCTGGGTTCGATTCCACCTTGGCTTGGGCCTCTCTATGTGGAGTTTGCATGTTCTCCCCGTGTCTGTGTGGGTTTCCTCCCGAAAGCATGCAGTTAGTGGGGTAAGGTTAATTGGTCACTCTAAACTGCCCATAGGTGTGAATGGTTGTCTGTCTCTCTGTGTTAGGATGGTGACCTGTACAGGTGTACCCTGCCCCTCACCCTTTGATAGCTGGGATAGGCTCCAGCCCCCCCTGGGACCCTGAACAGGATAAGAGGAGGGATGGATGTTGAATGATGTCTTGAATTGCTACTGAAATTTTGAATTTGAAATGCAGGTAAAGAAATGAAAATTATCTTTGTTTTTGCTTTAAGACCTTTTCCTTAGAGACTAGAATGTAGATTATAGTTTTTGTGAACATGCCATTTGGAGAATGGTGGTAAACAATAATTGCATGCACTTGTTGACATTATTTCATTACATCATAAGATATTTAAAAGTTAAATGTAACAGTCATTCCTAATGATATCATAAATCCAATCTGACCTGAGCTCATGTCTGGGTTCCTGAACAGACGCAGAGCCAGAGCCTCTGCTGTCTGTGAGTCATATATCGCAATTCAAACACTACAAAGAGCAGCTAAACTATTCTAATGAGAAAGGAAAACAAAACATAGAAACAAAACTATAGAAAAACTAAACCAAAGACTGAACTACAGTAAAGAGACACAAAACCAACTACCACAACGAGATGTAAAACACTGATAAAGAAACTGAAAATGACAATGAGACATTTCCGCAAAGAGAGACGAGAACCAAAAGTGAGAAAAATCAAAACAAAGGCATCTAAAAGCAGCATAAAGATAAAAAGAAAGCACAGAAAAACAAAACTGCTTTGAAATGACCAAAACCTCAACAAAGAACGCAAAGCCAAGAGAAGCAAAATGGCCACAAAGAGATGAAAAACCACCGTGAACCTCCAGAAAAATGGAGGATTACTCATTTTGATAGTCACATTGTACCCTCCGTGGTAACAGCTCTAAAAAGAATCAATCAATTTTCTTAACCACTTATCAAACCAACCTATCCCGGCATACATCGGGTGAAGAGGGAGGCGTGGGAGCACACCTTGGACAGGTCACCAGTCCATCACAGGGCTAACACAGGGAGACAGACAATAATAATAATAATAATAATAATAATAATAATAATGCCTTAGACTTATATAGCGCTTTTCACGGTATTCAAAGACGCTTTACAATTCCATACACTATTCAACAACAACACAAACACTCACTTTCACACTTACAGCCAATTTAGAATCGCCAGTTAGCCTAACCTGCTCACCTTTGAGATGTTGGAGGAAGTTGGGGTATCCAGAGGGAACCCACATGAACACAGGAAGAACATCTGATTCCACGCAGTACCAAACCAGGAGGTTTGAAACCGTGCTAACCACTGCTCCCTGAATAGGACAAGATGCTGAATTCCAAGCATAGGTGTTTGTGTCAGAGTGTACTTTGTATGAATTTGTGGAGACGCAGAAACAGGTCTTTATGCATAAATTTATATCTGTTTATACGCACTTTGATTTGTTCCTCCTTTCCTGTGAGAGAAGCCTATCAATCTGTATGTCAAAACGACCCAGATAAACAGCAGATTGATGGATGGATGAGTCTATTGGGTATTAATTAATTATTTTCTTAATTTAAGTTTGGGCCTGCAGGCAGGAAAAAAAATATTTAGGAATGTCAAAAATTAAATGTGTGACTTTTTAAAGTCAATTCTCATGACCTTTAAGTACTCACTGTTTGCTAACATAACAGATTACACATTTTTATTCCATTTTTAACATGATCTATAACCGTGATATATAAGTTTGACTTGGCAGCCTCTTCTTCCCCAGTGCCTTTGCTTTGTTGCCACCTTAGCTAATTAGGGAATCTGACCACTTGTGATTGAACACATGGACCAGAATGATATTCCTGGCATTAGTGCCTTGTCAATATGGACCAATGCACCCAAGATCAATACTTTGTCAATATTTGTTTATCTTGCTCTGCATTTGTGTGTGTGTATGTGTGTGTTTCTGTGTGTGTGTGCGCGCGCGTGTGTGTGTGTGTGTGTGTGTGCCTCTGTTTGTGTGTGGAGACAGGGCTGCTTGCCAGCTGTGCAATCTGTTCAGTAATCTCAGGTCTGGTGTGTGCACACACTCCACAATCTGCTCCAGTAAAACTGGCCCTATCCTCAGACTCACACACACACTCACACACACTGACTTGCACTCTCTTGTACATTGATCCTTCATCTCTGAAGGGTTCCAGCTTTAATCCTAAATTCAAGTTAAAGCTGAAAGATGCATTTCTTGAAAAAAGATTTACTTTGCAAGAATTCTACATCGTATTTCAGCTAAAAGTGCGCATAAACACACTCGTGTTTTAGATTCTCACACAGTGGATCTGTGCAGACTCTCGCTTAGTCGATGAACCCCACTGAACATTATTTCTTCGCTTTCTCCCTCCAAGTATTCCTTAAGAATATTAAAATCACTGCTCGCCACGCACTGCTACTTCCCAGCAGCTAACCCACTCTCTTCCTGATTCACAATAACCCTTATCAGCCCAATTTCCCTTTTCTCTTCCTTTTGCCCATTTTAACACGCCACCCTGTTTGTTGTTTAAATGGAAGAGAGAGAAAATTGGCCACTTTTGCCGTTCAGAAACTCCCGCAGCTGTCAGTAATCGCTGCGTGTGTGTGTTTTTGCGTGTGTGTATATGTGCACGTGTGCCTTGGTAATGTGCAGTTACCACAGTAGGGATGCATGGGGTGGGGGCGTGGAGAGAGGGGTCATGGCGTGTGGCGGAGAAAGCGCTATTAGGAGAAAATGATAGGCCTGTCCCTGAAACTCCATTACACACCAAACACTTAAAAGACTGGACCGGCTTCATTACAGGGCAACATGAATCATGCAGCACTCACACAAGCAACCGGCCTCTCTCTCTTTTCTCTGTGTCCCACTCTCTCCCTCAGCACTGCCTTCTGTTTAAACTGGAGGATCGCCAGAAAAGAGGGTTGGAGAGGGATGGAGGGAGGGAGCAGAGTAAAGAGGAGCAGAAGAGGCTTCAGTGTCGCTGGGAGCCAAGCCTGTTTGCCTCAGGTCTGACAACCAGGGAGAGGACAGGAGAGAGGAGAGAAAGGAGGAATAGAGAGAAGGAAAGGAGGTGAAAAACAAAAAAAAAAGTTTAAGAGAGAAGAAAAGGTAAGCTAAAGAGAAAAGATGAATGAGAGGAGAGAAGATTAGGAAAAATAAAATGAAAGAAGGAAAGATGTGATGAATATAAAAAGCAGAAAGGGAATGTAGGGGAGGAGTTAGGAGATGAGGAAGAATGGCAAAAAAGCAATAGAAGACAGAAGGAGAGAAAGAGAGTGGAGGAGTCTAAAAATGAGATTGGGCTGAAGAGTTTAGGAAAAGTGATCAGAGGAGAAAAAATGAATGAAGGAGAAAACAGAAATGTGGGGGAGGGAGTAGGGGAGGGAAGGAAGGGGGTATAAGAGACTGTAGGAACGAAAGTAAAAGAAAGCGAGGATGCAATCATATGGGAATAGAAAAAAGGAGTTTAGGTAGAAAAAGGGTGTGGGTAGGAAAAACACAGGATGTAGATGAGAGACGGGGCCATGAGAGACAGGAGGAAATGACAGAGGGGAAGAGATCACAGGGGACTAGAAGAGAGTAGGAAGAGTGGTTAGAAGAAGAAAGAAAATAGTAATGAGTAGTCTCATTTTAGGCAAAAGGCAGACCCAAAGAGCAGACCCAGACAACAGTTGGCAGAGTTTATTGTTAAGCAGTGAATGTTTAGTGATGGAGGGTAGTTGGTAGGGAGGTTCAGCAGCACTACAGGTTTGCACATGGGAGCTCTGTCACAGAGGAGATGAGGAATGTGAGGAGGAGAATATGGTTCACTTGTTGTGTCCTGATGATTATCAACAGTCTCACTTGAGTTAAGGGGGAATGAAGACTTAGAGGGAATTTGTGTGTGTGTGTGGGGGGGGGGGGGTTATTCAAGAATTGGTGGCAATATCAGAAGGCGAACGGGCAGGCTGGTGAGCAGGCAAGTCCTTCCTTTGACAGGTTACAGAAGGCTGGTGTCAGAGCAGGAGGTGATCCAGTTTCCAGATAAGTGAAGTTTCTGTGGGTGCAGGGAGTAGGCAAGTACGGGAAGTGAGAAAAACCTGAGTTAGAACAGACAGGTGATTACAAGCAACAGGTAACAGAGGTGGCCTAATGGTCACCACAAAGGCAATGATGATCTGGCAAAGAACCGTTGCCAGTTCCTCTAGCCTTGATATACTCCATACTTGACGCAAGGCAGGTGTAGGAAGAACTGTTCCAATGCTGAGGGGCGGGCCCAGAGAGAGGAGCCCGATCAGCAACTCCACCTGAGACTCAGTAGCAAAAAGAGGTTAATGAATGAGAAGAACAGATTTCCAGCCTGCAGCCCCACAACAGGCAGAGGACGTAACTGATAGAAGGAAAGAGAAAAAGGAATAAGAGGAAAGGTTGATAGTTGCAAGAAAAAGATGGTATCTAGGAAAGAAGGAATGTAAGAAAGGAGATAAAAGGAAAGAACAGAGGAGGAAACAGACAGGAAAAAGGTGCACAGAATTTTGTAGAGGAGGAAGATGAGACTGGAGTGGAGTAAAGGGAAGTATCAGAAGAGACAGGAGAGGAGAGAAAAGAAACGTAGCAGGACAGGAAACTAACGAAAAGAAAGGAACTAAAAGAAGGAGAGCAGACTTGTCAGGGCATGCAGTGGTAGTGTGATGGAAAAAAGTGTGATTTCAAGTGCTCCCTGTGTGTGTGTGTGTGTGTGTGTGTGTGTGTGTGTGTGTGTGTGTGTGTGATTACACTTGCCTGTGCCTCTGTCTTTATTAGCCTGTGTGACTGCACACACATGTGTAAAGACCGCCTGTTAGCATTTGCGTATGTTTGTATCGAGAATGTGTGAAGCGTGTGTCCCTATATGTGCGCAGGCACAGCAAGCATGTGTTTTTATTTGTGGGTGTGTGTGTGTGTGGACGCACGCTTCAGAGTGTCTCGCAGCATGCTGCCAAAGGGCCGGGGCAGGCAGCCAGACCCAGGGCACAGCATGACACTGCATCCCGATCTGTGTTGTGACTGCCTCAATTACCCATCATCCTGACCGAGAGAGTGTAGCTGTGAACGGAGATGGATGATTCCTTATTCTTGTGTCTTTTATGTCCTGCAAGCTGATGTTTCCCCAATCTCCACTTATTTTTTTGAGTGTGTACTCGTGTTCTCATCTGCTGTTCCACAGACACTTGAATCCAAAGCTGCATATCAGCGTCCTCAGCAAACCTTCTATGTCCACCTCTTTTCATGTTTTTTGTCAAGCAACTTTATTACCACCCAAACAAAACCCATATCCAAAGATATTTACTTCAAAATCATTTTGTTTACGTAATTTAATTAATGACAAATTTATAAAAAAATATTGCTCCAGTGAAGTATAGTGTGAACTCTGGCAGGTCTGCTGTATTTTTCATTTGTTTGGACCTATAAGAAAACATATAAAAATCATATATTTACAGATATACAATTCAGAATGAAGCAGCCCTACAATGATTTTTTTTTGATAAGTGAAGAGAAAGTGAAACAGTAACTATTTTAGTTCAGTCAGGACCACCATACTCAAAGGAAGATTATTAGTTCCTCTTGCAGTAATTTATACATGGCAGTGTTTTTACAGTGTTTTACAGTCAAAACCAGAGGTCGGGAGAGCGGCAGCAAGACCCATCACCAAACAGAGCAGGTGTCAGTGATAACAGATACGGCACTGATTAAGTCAGAGGAAGACTTGGGGTGGGATTGAGGTGGGTTGCAAAGCAGCTTGTAGATGCAAACAAACTGTAGGCAGGAAAAGCAGTTTAAACAGCGTGCCCTTTAGGGGATTTACCAATAAGAAGGGTATCAGGATCAACTGATCTGCCAGGATTGACTTCAGTGTTTGACTTTCCTGGCCTGCCTGAATTAATGCTATCTTTGATTCATTGTTTCATTCATTTTTTAAACAAATGCCAAATCTGGTACCTCCTCCTTTTAATCAGTTAAAGACTCCTGGACTCTGGTTCTGGTTTTCATACCCAATCATATCAAATACACAAAATTCAGCAGTCTCCTCTAGCAAGACAGTGTGCTCTGTTATGCTACAATGACGGCTCAGGAATGGTTCAACAAACACAACAGACGAACCCAAGGTGCTGACCCAGTGTCCAAACTCAACAAATCTCAGTGCCACTGAACACTCCTCAGGATGGACAATCCACAGACGCCCACAACACAACCAAAAGTTTCACTGCCAGCATCCTGTCGCCAGATTGCACAAGCAAACCCCACAGGTCCCATATCTATGCCTCGCTAGGTTGGACCTGTTTCCGAGGCACAAATGGGATCTATGCAATACTCAGCAAGTGGTTTAAGTGTTGCGGAATTATTTTAATACTTTATACTAACTGCGGATGGTAAAAGATTCTGTTTTTCACTACTGTGCAAAAGTCTTGAGCCACCTCTCATTTCTTTCTAATTTGCCAGGTAAATGGGAAGTAGGTGCAGCAATTTACTGAAACATGCAAAAATAAAAGGAAATATTGAATAAAAGGCACAAACAGGGTTTATATAATTTTAACAAGCTTGAAAGTCAATATTTGATAAGACCACATTTATTCTTCAACACAGCCTGAGCTCTCTTAGACAACTTTAAATATTCTTCAGAAATAGTTCTCCAGGCTGCTTGAATGACTTTGCAAAGCTCTTCTTTGGATGTTGGCTGTCTTTCGTTGTTTCTCTCTCACGATGGTCTCACACTGCTTCAATGATGTTGCAGTCTGGTCTCTGGGGAGGCCAGTCCATGACTGATTGTGTTCTATTGTGTGTTTTTCTGTCCAGGTGTGCTTTTACTGCATTGGCAGTGTGCTTGTGATCTTTGCCATGAAAAATGAAGCATGGCAGCTGTGAATCAGTTGCAATACCATGCAATACCATATGGAAAATTAATCAGACATTTTCCAGATGGTATTGCATGGTGGATCTAACTCTGACTATACTTTAAAAAAATTTTTTTTATCAATTTTGACAAGATCTCCAACATTACTGACTAACATGCAGCACCAAACGATAACAAACCTCAATCATGTTTTACAGATGGCTGTAGACACTCAACTCCTGGCCTGCTCTGGACATGCTGACAAAACTTTGAAACTAACATTTCAAATTTGGATTCATCACTCCATAAGACATGCCGACAATGATTTTCAGTCCAGTTCTGCTCTAATTTGACACCTCTCAGCCTTTCCTCCCCGTTTCCCTTCCTTAAGAATGGCTTCTTGAAAGCCATTTCAGGCTGCGAGACCATTTTTGATTGTTTTCTGCAGTGTACTCTGCTGCACTGCAGTGTGCACCGTGTCCAGTTTTATGGACATGCTGCACATCATATTGAGGCATGTCAAGTTTTTACCTAATAGCTCTTTAGGAATCATCTTGTTGGTGCAAAGATACTCTTTAATGCCTGCCAAACGATTACTATGGTTGGTGACAGGCTGCTAGTTACAAAGTGCCTAAAGATGCAATTGGTTAAGCTAATGTACAAAGAAAAACTGAAAAGATCTTTCAGAAAACCTGGAGCGCTTAAGACCACTTAAAAAATGACAAGAAAGTCTGGTTCCTTGGAAACAAAATATAAAGGAATGAGGGGTGGATCAAAGATGGCATTTACATGTGTCAGTCCTCTTGTACTGCCTCTTGTGTTGTTGCTTGTATTTCTCTATCTAGTGACACATGGAAGCTACAACTACAGACTAACCAGCTATTATCCCAGACTGCCTAAAGCTAGGTGTTGCAAATAGTTATTAATAATCTGAAGGCCACAGACAATCAACAGGGAGGCAAGATGGACAGCTCCCAAACCACCCCAACCCAAGTAACATCACTGTAAACCCGGATAAGTTGAATCTACTTTAAAAAAAAACAAGGGAACTCTTGCCTTAAATTTTTTAAGTAATGAAACATTAGTTGAATAAGTGCAGGGGACTATGTTCAATGTACTTGAGGCCCTTTTGGAATGGAATGAAAGATCTAAGTTGAATGTACCAATAACAGAGTTTCAGTAACTGAAGATACTTAGTTTAAACAATCATTCACCACCCATTTATTTAACTCAGCTTGTTAAGTAAGCACTACTCCATTACCAATTGAACTATATTGTATGTTCTAATTGACCAAACTTATCTTTTATAGTTTGGACAAATTAAAATGCCATCATCAATATGGAATTGAACCCAGACCTTTTAGGTGTCATTCAAGGTGTGAGGTAACACTGCTAACCACCACGCCACTGTGCTGCTGCTCAGTAATCCTGTCTGTTAAAACTGATGTCCACTAGATTTTTTATGTCAACCTGATGATATTGTTTGAACTCAAACACATAATTACAATAAGATAGACCATCAAAAAGTCTGCTCAGAATTAATAAGTAATTTTGCGAAATGACAGATATTTAAGTAATATAAACTCAATAAAAAAAGGACATAAAACAGTTCAGCTTACTCAGCATTAACAAGTAATGTTCACATACTAGGCAATTTTAAGTAATATGAACTCAATATTTTTTAAGTCGAATCAAAATCTGGGTTTACAGTGATTAGTGATCAGGTAACATTAACGTTTGGGTAAAATTGTCTGCCATTTCAACCTCTCCATCACCCCAGCATTAATCTGCAAGCTGTGGAAAGGCGTTTTACTCATCGATCCCAATTTCATTGTGTATCATATTTGCAGGGTGTCAGCCTGGCCCATCTGACCGAAATGTAAAATGTACGCATGTAGGTAAAATTTCACTCGTAAGGAATTAGGTCAAACAGGCTTTATGAAGTATATTTGTCAGAATACTTCAAAGGGAAGAGTCCCTGAGAAAGAAAGAGGAAATTTTGACAGACAGGCATCTCTTTTCATGATCTCATGTAGCTAAGTGTAGCAATGGAATTTCCTTTCAATCCAAAATCATCAGTAGCCATAAGCCATAAGCTGTGTGACCACCTTATTTAAAAGCAAGATCTCTAGATGTTAGTAGCTAATTCTGCACTCAAATGGAACTTTCCCTTTGCCTTAAGATTTTCAGCATTTTTAATTTTGCAACAACAAAAACAACACACAAAACAAAGAAACAAACAAAACAAAACAAACCATGAACTTTTGTTTGTTTCTTTTTTTTAACAACCAAAACTATGTTTTATTCACAATATGATTATTTTATTTACCAAAATTTACAAAGCGGGAGTGCAGACAATAGTTCCCAAACCTTTCTGGTATTGCAATCACATTTCCACATACATTTGAAAGTAGACTTTTTCAAAAACACTGTTAAAGATAAAATGGCCAGTAGTGGTTGACTTGGTTGAGCATGACATGCCAGTGCAGACATAACCATTTATTGTCTAAAGATAACTTTAAGTCACTGCAGTGATGTTTGCTAGCTGATGTGAAAGTCCCAAATGTCTAATTTTCCCAGCATCAGAGCACGCATCCACATCATTGCTATGGCAGTTGCAGTAATGATAGTAGTGGCAGCAATCACAAAATGGCTAGAATTCCAAGTCCAGAATCTAAAACACAGTAACTGATGCTAATAGTTTATGGTCAGAATGGACTGAAAGCCTCTAGTTGAGGCTTTATTTCTGTGGCCCATTTTAACTGAATTAAGGCCACACCCAGCAGCATTCCATGTAGAGACAGAGGTGAGTACCATGCTTACCATGCAGTACCATGCTTAATGGCCTTTTAAACACCAGTGGTATAGCAGTTTCTGACCGAGTTTCTTAACGTTCCCCTCCCTTCTCACAAATAGACAATGCAAATAAAGCAGCCAGTTAAATCAGAGAGGAAACAGAGAAAAGCAACAGAGGAGGTAAATATAACACACTGAAGTAATATCATTGTTTTGTCACCTTTTATTTAATTTAATTTCATTTTGTATAGTTCCAGTACCAATACCAATACCAATTTATTTATAAAGCACCTTAAAACAACAACAGGGCTTGCCAAAGTGCTGTACAACACATCAATCACAGCAACAAGCACAGATATAGGATAGCACAATAAAAAAGACACACCAATAACGAGCACAGTATTAAGAATTTAAATACTTAAAATATCAAAAAGTTTTAAAAATAAGGAACTACAAAACAGAAAAATTAGCTTAACACCACAGTCACAGTCTCACACTGGGTTGAAGGCCAGGGAGTAAAAATGTCCTTTTAAGTGAGATTTAAAAACAGCAAGTGATTGAGCCTCTCTTACATATAATGGCAACTCGTTCCATAATTTTGGAGCTGCAACTGCAAAAGCTCGATCTCCTCTGAG
>JASGAU010397711.1:0-14216 GCA_030220045.1 Australoheros facetus
CAGTTACTCGGGTAATTGATGGTATAATTGATTGAATACTCAATTACTAAATTAAGCGATAGTTGCAGCCCTACTGAAATTTGCAACATACCATAAGCCAGTGCATCACCTTCTCATATAGGAGCAACAGGATTCAGGTGATAGAGCGATTGTTGTAAGTAAGTAAAGTTTATTTATTTAGTACTTTTCACAGACAAAAAGTCACAAAGCACTGTACAATAATTAAAACACAATATCAAAAAACCTAGATAAAACACCATGTTAAAAACATTAACATTACCATATTAAAAGAAAAAGAATAAAAATAAAGTAGCAGAAAGCCTGGTTAAACAGAAAGGTTTTCAACTGTTTTTTTAAGACTCCACAGAGTCAGCTAAATGGAGCTGGAGTGGTAAACAATTCCCAGAGCTTTGGTGCCACTGCCTGAAAAGCTCTGCCCCTCACTGGTTCTTAGTCTTGTACGTGGGACAACTAAAAGATTTTGATTTTGTTGTGTGTGAGACTGTTGATGTATGTAAAATGTATCCAAGCATTTGAAATCACTTGGTTTTTTTTTGTTTTTTTTTAAAGATTGGATTTGTATCGGTATCGGCAGATAAAATATCGGTATCGGAACTAAAAAAGTGGTATCGTGCCATCCCTAGTACAGAGTACCCAGAGTGGAGCTCTGTGCAGCTGTACCACCCGTAGAGTTGGCAGATCTCCTAACATCAGAGCTTGACATGTGCCTAGATGCTTTCATCTCCTACACTGATAGCAAGGCGGTTCCTGGATAGATAAATAATGAGACAAGGCACTTTTCTGTATATAAGAATAAGGATAAGAATAACTTTGATCCCATTCATGTGTCTGACATTGCGCCACCTGTGTCCAGTCTGTCTCCAATTACAGAGCCAGCTTTCCTCACTAGTTTGTCTAGTCTCCTTGCATCCTTGTTTCTGATGCTGCCACCCCCACTGTGGAGAGGTGAGTGTGTGGACAGATGTTTTGGACACATGAGTATCCAGTGGAAAGACAATTTATTTAACCGATTAGCAATTTTTAGCCTCTTTTGCCTGGAACCAATTTTGTGTAACTTCATATGACAAAGATTCCAAAGTAAGTTTAAAACAAAAACAATAAACTATTAGTCTGGCAGGAATTAATCTATATACATATCACTCATGAATGTAGACCTCATGTATCCAGTAGACTGATGAAAAGCAGAGTAAAATAAAAGAATAAAAACTGTGGATAAAGATCACCTGTCACTACATCTATACAGCCAAAGAGTGATGTTCTCTTTATGATAGAGCTGTCTGCTGACATACAGCTTATTGACCACAGTGATGGCGTGAGAGTCACCTTTGATAAACGTTTTTCTGGATCAGGATCAGGATCCTGCATGCTCCAGGATCTTCTCTGGAAACTGGTCACTGATGCTGAAGTCTGTTCCTCTCATTTCCTGGATGCGGCTCTTTACCAGGTCTCATTGTTTAAAATGTTCAGACTTGACCATGATTGGTCTGGGACTGCATCACTTGGGTCTCTTCCCTCCCAGGCAGTGAACACGATGGAAGTTAATGGTGTACATTTGGTGAAGGATTTTACTAATTCTCTGAGGACTGCAGCGAGTGTTTCCACCTGCTGCCCGCATCAAAACTGGATAGTCTTTTATCTATAGACTCCAAACTGTCTACCATGTCATTGGTATGTGGTGAGGCCACTTCAGGGGAGTCTTTAGAGTAGCTTTTCTTGGTAGATGGAGTGCTTTTGCTGCTGGAGGGAGTCCGCGTCTTACTCGGTTTCCATATAACAACCTGCTTGAAACACTCATCAGTAAAAATTTCCAGAGCCTCTTCATTGTCCTCCAGAGTGCTGAAATTAGTGGATAATAAAAATATATTTTTATTATCTTTAAGGCCATCTAGAAATAAACTGGTGGAAAAAACTGATAGGTGAAATGTTTGTAATCAGTGGTGCACTGCCATGTTCAATGCCGCCAAGATTCTCATCAAAAGTCTTGTGTTATTACAGCACAATGTACCCTACACTTTTTAAAGTTGTACTGCTGCTCAGCTAGTAGTTAGCGAGTATTTGCAGATAAACATGAAAAACTACAGGCAACTGTGGCAATCTGCTAGCTAACAAAGCAATCGCTATGACGGTTTTGGTGCAGAACCTTCTTTGAATCCAGTTCCCCCCAGTGAGAGCCAGCAGCCTCCGGGAACCACTGCCAACCTAGTAACCAGTGGTTATTGTAGGGTCTTTACCTCACAATATAAAGCACCTTGAGGTGACTGTTGTGATTTGGCGCTATATAAATAAAATTGAATTGAATTGAATTGGTTCTATCACATCCAATATGGCAGAAAAATCTCAAGCAAAACGTGCATGACACGACATAAGAAACCGCAATAGGAAAAAAGTTTCCTATTAGGAGTGTGATTGCCTGTGCCTGCACTCCACGTTTTACATATGTTGGCCATGTGGCCTAGCATCAGTAAAACCATTATTTAAAACACAAAATAGCTTAAATTCACTGACAGGATATAGCATATGTGTTTGTACCTGACCATTTTCAGAGGATTATTGTTTTGTTTAAGCTCTTAATACTGATGTCTGACTCATTCAAGCATAAAAAGGCATCTAAAGCAAAAAAATCATTGAGTGTTGTGTCTACACATAACAGAAAACAGCAAAGAAAATGTATCATTAGTCACTTTGTTACTAGAATTCTTTCACAAAGATACAATGTCTTCCAATTTCTTTAGCTGAATATGTAAAGAAAATGTCAAGAGTAACATAGTTTGACAGGCATAAAATAGTATTTTTGCACCAACATCAATCCCAAAGAGCTATTAACCAAAAACTTGACATATCACAGAATGGTATGCAGTGGGTCCCTAAAAAAATTATAGACAGCAGATTATCAGTATCTGAAAGTCCTTATCCTTAACAAATAATGAAAAATCTAGTAAAAACCAGACACAGGACCACCTGGACATTCAGCTGATCCATCTACAGTTTCTCCAAAGCCTCATCAGAAACGGTGGCTGTCAAGAAGAAAGTCTTAAGGAAGGGAAACTGGGAGAAAAGGCTGAGATATGCCAAATTACACAAGATGTGGACTGAAAATCAGCAGCAACAGGACTTATGAAGTGATGAACACAAATTTGAAATTATTGATTGAAATCATCATCAATATGTACAGAGGTCGTCAGGAGAGAGGCACAACAGTGTCTGAAATCATCTGTAAAAACACAGCGGAGGCTCTGTCTTGTTTTGGGGCTGCATTTCATCCAGTGGTGTTGGGATCTTGTCAAAGTGATGGAATTATGAATGCAGAAAGGTAATGTCAGATTTCGATCCATCATGCAATATCATCTGGAAAGTGTCTGATTGGCAACAACTTCATTTTTCAGCATGACAATGATCCCAAACACACTGCCAATGTAGTTAAAAGCCATCAGTCGTGGATTGGCATCCTCTCTGTCTGTCTGTAAGGACATGTTAAAGCTGCATATCCTTTCAAACTTCCACATGTCATTTATTGTTGGACTGCCAGTGTGTTTTCTTCTATGGTGCAAGAGAATCAGGAAAGATGAAGAATAAGGGTGAGAGGAGAGGTATAAATGGATTATATTAAGCAGCATGAAAAACACTGATAAGAATGGCACTGACTGATCATATATCTTATTTGAAAATGGGTAGACTGACAGTTATAATAGGGACAGTAGTGTAGTGGTGTAGCATGGCACACACCACATATGCTGATTTGTTATTTTAACAGGGCTGAGCACTGAACATTGGTTGAAATCTGTATGTTCTAGATACGAGGGGATTTAACTAGTCTGCCCCAAAGTCACACACACACACACACACACACACAGAGAAAAGTTCTGCACAGGGCTATCAATAACCCTGACATTACTGCAGTGGCATAGCTCTTTGAGACCAAACAGGCTGTGTTCTCCATTCTCTCTAAACTACTGCCCGGAAGCCCACCGTCCACGCTCCAATATCTGTCTGGTTTTAGTGACCAACAAATCACTGCCTGCCCCCATATGCATCCAAACAATTAAGCCAACAGAAGATTGCACTTTAAATTGTATAAAGCAGTGGTTACAACTCGTCCCTGTACCACAAAACAGGACAAAATACACCGTTTCAAAGGCAATATATTACAGGAATTTTATCACACACACCTATCTTATCGACCTCTCATTTAATTTGAAGTGTAACAGCATCATTTGTGAGGAGAATATACTGAGTGTGGCTCTAAAATATTTTCTCATTCGCAGACATTTATACACAGATCATTGCTCTGGGCCTCTGGAGTGAGTCCCTAAAACATTACCTCATCCCTATTTTACTTTCCTCTGCACTCTATTAATCTAGCCAGGAGATACTTATCCCAGCCACTGATTTACCTGCAGATAAATCTGATGCCATATGGATTGGATTAAATTAGATACTGGCATAAAGTTAAGTTTGGTGGTTTATGAGGCGAGCTGAGAGGTCGGAGCCTGGGTTCAGATTAACACTAACCCACATGCCTGTTTTCTCTCTCCCTCGCTACTAGAGATTATATCAGGATTAAGATTACAGTCAATCAATTTTGCTCTCGGTGCAAAGAGCCTGTAAATTAGAATCACAGACTCAGATTTTACTAGGTTGACGCATACACAATGAAAATATGACCTGGATTTTAAGAAGTGGTAAAATGCAGAAATCTATCTATGTATTCATATATCTGAGCACAGAGTGAGTTGTGAGAAATTCAGGCTTGTATAGAAGCAAATTACAATTTAGACAATAGTTACATCAGGATATACACTATATTGCCAAAACATATACACTCATCTGCCTTGACACACACAAATGAACTTGGGTGATATTCTTAATCCATGGGGTTTAGTATGATGTGGGCCCACCCTTTGCAGCTATAACAGCTTCAACTCTTCTGGGAAGGCTTTCCACAAGGCTCTAATTCATCCCAAAGGTGTTCTGTTGGGTTGAGGTCAGGACTGTGCAGGCCAGTCAGGTTGGACCTGCTTTGTGCACTGGTGTGCAGTCATGTTGGAACAGGAAGGGACGATAAAATTGTCCCAAATGTCTTGGTATGCTGAAGCATTAACAGTTTCTTTCACTGGAACTAAGTGGCCGAGCCCAACTCCTGAAAAACACCCCCACACCCTAATCCCCCACCACCACCAAACTTCACACTTGACACAATGCAGACAGACAAGTACCGTTCCCCTGGCAACCACCGAAGCCAGACTCGTCCATCGGATCATAATACAGAGAAGTGTGGCGTGCTTTACACCACTGCATCCGACGCTTTGCATTGAGCTTGGTGATGTAAGGCTTGGATGCAGCTGCCTCTCTACACACTGTTCTTGAGCTGATGTTATTGATGTTATTTAATAATAAAAAAAAAGAAAACTGCATTCTCAATCATGATCAGATTTTATTCATTATGTGTCAGGATAAAGATCATGTAACCATGTAACTCTTTTTTTCTGTTCTTTTGTAAAATTCACTATGAAATTTAGTCAAATACTGTATGTATGAGCCTTCCCTGAGAGTCCCACAGCTACTTTAATAGTTAACTACAGTGATTAATGCAATTTGTTCACTCATCAGTCTAACTTTGAGGGCAAAGGATTGATCACAGTTGTATTCTATTATTGCTTTGATTTGTAACTGTTTGGTCACATTATGATGCAATGTTCTGGTCAATTCCCTTGTTTGCAATGTTTCGTAAAATGCCAGAGAAGATGTGAGAGTACTCTGAGACAATTTGTTTGTATCATTAATCAGTTACGGGCTGATGCTTTTAATTAATATCATACTCACTTAGTGGAAATTAATTTTCTGTTATTAATAATCACTTCCTTCTCCTCTTCTTCCTCCACTGCCATATTTTTGTGTCTTTTGCTCCAATTTGCTTAAATTTAAGACTCCTAGTTTTCGAGCCTAAGCACTGGGGGAATTTTGTAATTCCCCTATGCTCTCACAAACTGTCAGCCCAGTATGGCATGAAGGTGGACTGAATTTAGTTTCAAGGTGAATTCAGTTCAATTCAGTTTTATTTTTGTAATCCCAAATCACACCAACAGTCGCCTCAAGGTGCTTTATACAGTACCAGTCAAAAGTTTGGATACAGTCTCTCATTCAAATGAGCATGCCGTTCCTCTTTTTAATTCATGGCGCCAGTGTCACATAACAGATGTCTGCCAACTGTTTCAAAATGTCAAAAAGAAGAAGACTGAATAATTGACCAATCATAGCCCATGCCCTGTGATGCTTTGTGGCTTTGGTGGGAATCATAGGTGACACAGAGGGCTCTACAGGTGTGTTTGACCTTGGGATTTCCAGGCCATACTCGGTATATATGTTCCTGTATGCTATGCCAGCCACTTATGCCGCCATATGGGTTATGGCCATATGTATGTATGCCATAACCAGGGCACGATGTATGCCCTGCCTGCTAACATCTTGCACCCTGCTGTCATGTTGGATTGTCTCAGGGGCATCTCTGCACAGCCTGCACCTGGGGTTTTGCCTTGTGTGGTAGACCTCAGTCTCTATCGTGCTTGTACATAGAGCTTGTTCCTGTTCTGCCATGATTAGTGCCTCTGTGCTGTCTGTCAGTCCAGCTTTGTCCAGCCATTGGTAGAAAAAGTGGCTGATATTAAAAAAAAAATCCTATCTGAAGGTGGTACATGCTGTGCAGAAGCCTGTCCTTCCATGATGGTTCCTGTTCTTGCTTCTCTCCTTTCTTAGGTTTCTGCTGCCTGAGATACTCAGTAAGCACATGATCAGTTGTGGCCATCCTCCTGATGTACTCATGGATCTTTGTTGTTTCATCTAGGATAGTGGTTCTAACACTCCCTAGTCCTCAGCCTCCTTCCAGGATCCATGTATGAGGCATTGAGTCATAGGCTTTCTTGTAGTCAATCCAGGCAATGCACAGGTTGGTCAGTCTTGAGTGACTGCTTTATCTACCAATAGCTTGTGTTTTGCTCCTCTGGTATTTCTCCCAATTCCTTTCTGGGCCCCACTCATGTATTGAGCCATCTGCCTGTTCATCTTAGCCACTATGATGCCTGACAGGAGCTTCCTTGTTGAGCTGACGCAGGTTTTTGGCCGCCCTTCAGGGCGTTCTTGGGGATCAGGACTGTCCAGCCTTCAGTTAGCTATTCCGGGTGTGTCTTATCCATTAGTAGTTGGTTCATTTCTGCTGCCAGGTGTTCATGGAGTGAAGTTAGCTTCTTTAGCCAGTAGGTATGAATAATGT
This sequence comes from Australoheros facetus, assembly GCA_030220045.1. NCBI lineage: Eukaryota > Metazoa > Chordata > Actinopteri > Cichliformes > Cichlidae > Australoheros > Australoheros facetus. Next base: position 7,286 of record JASGAU010397711.1, read on the forward strand.
CAGAGCACAGTGCATCCCAACTCTTCATATTTGAGACTCTTTCTTGGATGTCTGCCACTGTGCTGGTAAATGGATCCTGTTCAGGCAAGTTGCTGTCGTCTGCTCTTAGATCCACTAACCACTGAGCATTGTTGTGTAATGTGTTGCATCCTTCTCCCATATGTTCTTGCAGTATTGCTCCATCTACAGCCTTTCTGAGGGGGCTGTTCTCATTTCGTCCCCCCTGCACACTGAGAGCACACCTGGGATGGTTCAGTGGAGAACAACTGGTTCATTCTCCTGGCTTCTATATCTCTGGTATACCTCTTCAAATGGTTAGTCAAGGTTGTGAGTCTTTGCTTGGCTGTTTCTAAGGCCTCAGGTATGGACAGCTTGTTGTACTTCTTAGGCTCACTTTTCTTCATCACACCTTCTGCAGCTCTGATAGCTGGCTAACTTCCTATTGTGCTGTCTTTATCTTTGCTTCTAGTTTTCTTTTCCATGGAGGGTACTGTTCCTTGTGGCTGTTCGTCTTGTGGCCAAGCATCTCAAGGATCACTGTTTCCGTGGTATAGATCATCTGGTTGGTTTCAGTGATGGTCGCAGTAGGGATTGTTCAGCTCGGCCACGATCTTCTCTTTCAGGTCAGCTACTCTGGCATTCAGCGTACCAGTTGTTCTTGGGGGTTGGTACCCAATCTTGGAGTGTGGGGATGATGATAATGATGATGACCCTGACATCCTGGCTCCCCCTTGCCATAGCTTTTGTGTTGCATCTCATCGATCTCTAGTTGCAATAGTAGTTGTTTCTTGTAGATGTTGGAACACTGAGCTACTAGTTGTGTTGACGTTAGTCTGGATCAGGGCTCTTCAACTCCAGGCCTCGAGAGCCCCTGTCCTGCAGGTTTTAGATGTGTCTCTGCTTCAACACACCTGAGTCAAATATAGAAGTCATTAGCAGGACTCTGGAGAACTTGACTGCATACTGAGGAGGTAATTCAGCCATTTGATTCAGGTGTGTTGGATCAGGGACACATCTAAAACCTGCAGGTCTAGATGTTGGGTGTCGAAGAATCCATAGGTTCCATATCCTCTTCATGTAACTCCAGTGAAAGACAGTGATTTCTGGAATTTTTTATGACCCCATGCAGTGATTTCCAGTTCATCCTTTTTTTTTTAATGCAATGCTGCTTGAGGGCCTGAATATCACAGGCATCCAATTACAATTTTCGGTCTTGTCCCTTGAGATTTTTTCAACATTCTTGTTATCTTTTGATGATATCATGTACTGTAGATGATGATATATTCAACATCTTTGCAATTTTATGATGAGGAACATTATTCAGAAATAGTTCCTAATTTATAGATGCCGTTTTTTGCACATTGGTTAACCTCTGCCCATCTTAATTCCTGAGAAATCCTGTCTCTCTAAGATCTTCCTTTTATACTGTTTCTTCTTAATTCCACTTATGTTTCCAGCCTTTTGTTGTTCCAGTGTTTATATCTTGTAACGGTGAAGTTTGATCTGTTACTCTGATAAGTTGTACATAGGAGATGTGCTTTAAATAATTTAAGGATTATACTTTGCAATTGTAATGTTAGATTTTAATTTCAGTTTCACACTTTCTACATTTATTAAACCTGGAGACAAACAGCAACTGTCTGCAGAGTCTTTATGGGAGAAAAGTGTTGAATCTTGTTTCCAGTTCCACTTCTGAACAGCGTGAAGAGGCAAAGACAGCACAGTAATTTTCTTTTAGTAAGACAATAAATCATGTCTCCTTTGGAATTTTGCATTGGATACATCCAGTATAACAACTGCTGGAGATATTTACAGAGAAAACATTCTTTAAAACTGAAACTTCTCCATGTGTGCACATTTTAATACTGTGAATGAATGTATTTCAAGTCAGGTGTAGGCAGTAACTGACATCAACTTGACCATAATACATTAAAAAATAGTCACAAAACACTAATTAAAATCAAATAAGCCAACATAGAGGCACCATGCCAACATATTACTGGCAACATAATGTAAAAGGTTGTTTTTCTCATTTGCCCTCCTTGCTCTCTTCTACCTGTTTTTCTATAACTTTTTGTCTCAGCCTTCTGGAGAATGGCATGTGTATCGTGCATGGATCTATGCTTCTCATTAGTGGTGATGGGGTCAGAGACAAAAAGAGACAGTTAAAACAGACAGTGCTACTTTTTTAAAATCATGTCAAGTACACTAAACATGCATGCATTTAAAAAGAAAATGTGTTTCCAAAGTGACAGAAATCGTAACAGTCTCGCCTACGCTGACAAATCCCGCTTGTTGAAACGATTAATCCTCACGTAATCAAAAAAAGACACAAAATACAAAAGTTACAGCTGCAAACATCGCACTTTGCTGGAATTTAGTTTCATGCACCGCATAACCTCAGCTGTATGGAGCAGTTGCAAATAAAACCCCCTAAACACATTTTAAGCATCCATTTGTAAGGACTTGATAATATATACTGTACAGGATGAGCGTGTCCTGGTTTATCCAACAGATAGGATAAACAAATGTTGATAAGCAAGCAATGCTACTTTTCTAATGGGCTTTCATTTTACCAGGTACATAATTGCCTTGAGCCCCTCTCTGACTCTTCACAGCCAGTTGGGTCAGGCTGATGCTGGCTGAGTTCCAGCATACTCAGCTGTGGTCTGGCACCAGAGGCCCAAATGTGATCCAGCCCCAGCCCATATATGGGCACCAGTTTTGGCAAGTAATGAAGAGTACAGACTTCAATCAATTTGCATTGAAAATTATTAACAGTTGGTGACATCTGAGCTTTGGCCAGCTTTAGCAATCAGAAACTGATAAGTGTATTTAAGCTCATTCTAGAGTGTTATTAAAAGATGAATTTCACCTGCTGTGTGCTCTGTTAGTTTGTCACAGGAAGTTTTAAACTGCCAGTGAAAAATATTCATGCAGGTCTAGATAAGCTTTCCAAATTCTCCACAAGAAAAAAATTCTTGAGATGTCTTTAGAGTTACCTGCGATTCAAACAGCAAATTATCTTTCTGTCAAACAGTCACACAGTCTTTCCAAACTGAAGTGTGGATTCTAGAAGAAAAAAAAAACCCCAATCCTTTTTTAAAGTAGGCATCTTAGATCACAATTAGAGGACTTCCTCAGTTTCAGTGCTCATCAGCTTTAACCTGAAATACATCTACAGCAGTACAATGGTGCGGTTAATCACTGCAAAAGGATACAGGGTTTGAATCCACCAGATGGCTGGGGCCTTTCTGTGTGGAGTTTGTATGTTCTCCCTGTATGGGCTCTCTCCGGGTACTCCCGGAGTAACATGCATGTTAGATAACTTGGCTATTCTAAACTGGCAATGGACTGGCAACCTGTCTAAGGTATATCCTGCCACTCGCCCCATGATAGCTGGGATTGGCTCCAGCCCCTCTGTGAGTCTGACCTGGATAAACAGAAGAAAGCGGATAGACGGAGAACAGTGGAAACAACCTCCTTACCCTAGGCACAGCTGTCTTGTATTATGCCTGACCGTCTCTCCACTCCCCTGCACACTGCAGTTAATGGTCAGGCTCCATACACAAATAATTTTGATCCCAGCATTTCAACTCTTCGCTCTTGCACTCTCAATTTTTCACACAAATGATTTTGAAAAGCACTCTTGCAGAGCCCAACAGAGTTGATTTTGGAGTCAATTTTGGAACTTAATTAGGGTAATTTTTTGAAACTGTGACACACTGTCCTCTTATATGCCTTATAGACATGTTAACTGCTTAACACAGATATTTTGGCAGAGGCAGCTCAAGTTGGCATTCTGTACTTTGGCATGATTAGCGGTCACACTGCATGTGTCCAATGCCTGAGTCCAAGTGAACCACACCTGGGCCCACCCATTCAAGCAGGCCAGAGCATAGTGTGTATTACTGCTCCTGGGCATAGCATGCAGCCTCAGAGGATTACTGCATGGCTAATGGGGACAAATGCCCAGGGAACTGGAGAGAACAGGGGCTTCTGGCCTTAAGTTTTCTTTTAATGTGTACGACATTATTGTTATTAAAAATATTGGATTTTTAAAATATGTGATGATTATAAAATTGTTGAAATATACCGTAAGTTATTGGTCAACTGTTAGTTTAGTGACAGAAATAAGAGAGAAAGATGTGTCAGAAAAGTTTAAGCTCAAGCATAAAGAGACTTGCAGCCTGTGGAGGGTCTGGATCCTTATGTCACTAGTCCAACTTCACAGACTAGTGATAATGACTGACTGGAGGGAAGCTGCCTGCACCCTCTGACATATCATATGGAGGAAATTATAGCTTGATTCCTAACATATACAGTTAAGACTGACACGTCCTCTCAGCTCTTGATATGGAGAATGCAAATGTTCAGGCTGTTATTTAACCAAGAATAACAAAAGAAATGTCTGAACAGCCTCTCACTCATGGCATTGAAACAGAACTGTCTGCTAATTGGACTTTAAGGACTTGTAAATTTATGTTTAGAAAAGGTCTGTTTCACTGTAGTTTTATTGAGATTTGTATATATTATATTGTTAATGGTGTATATACAACCCTTACACCCATGCACCCAACCATCTTGCACTTCTTGTTGCATTGCCTAACTCGGTTTACAGAAAGCGTCTTCTTAATCATGCTACTCCTAAACCAATGCCACTGTAGAAGTAATAAGTTGCCATAATAAATCTGTAAAGTAAGTCTCCACAGCTATGCTCTGAAAGTTAAAGTGGTTCTCATAAAGACAGGGAAAGGAGGACACACACACACACACACACGCACGCACACACACACACACACACACACACACACATACATACATTGACTCTCTTCAGAATGAAGGCCAGCACTACCCACCTACCCTGCGGCTAACAACAATAGGCATACACTCTATGAAACAAATATAAACAGCTATTTATATGCAACAGAGAAAACAACGGTCGAGCTCTGATAAAGAGCTGCATGGGAGCATCCGCCTACTACCATCATTCACTGCCCTGCCACTGTTTCTCTCTCTTTCCCTCTCCATTGTGCTGTTAGTTCAACTTCTGTGACTCGTCATCTTTGTCCGCTCCCTAACTCCCACCTCCACACTTTTTCACTCCCCCTTTCATTCTCATCGCTCTGTTCCTCCCTGCTACGATGGCAGCTGGGCTTCCTGTGGTTTATGCTGCTTTGTACAGATTTCACTCAGTCACACTAACACATACATGCTCACACGAATGTGTGCATTCACCCAGATCACAAACCGTTTCTATCCAGATATAGTTTCTGTGAATTATGACGTGCCAAACTAAAAATTTTGACTTGGTGCCAGTCTCCTTACATTCAATAATCATTTTCTTGTTTGCTTCAGGCAAGAAAAATCCCTTTTCAGAAGCTACTCAATAGACGCTTTGAAAATATACATTTTCTGCTACAAGATTTGTTTGTTTTTTATGAAGGTACACTGACGTAAGTGAAATATTCAATGCACCAACACCTCTAAAGCTATCTCTGTGCAATCTCAGGGTTCTTAAATAGTAAAGCAACACTGTATGGGAATAAGCATAATCTGACTGCGTACGGTAGGCATTAGCATAAAAAAAATGGGAAAAGAATTGAAGCAAATATAAAAGGAAATCACTTGACATGCTGAAAATGGAAACTAACTTTGTGTGCCTGTTTGTAACTTCCTCTTTGTCTCTTTATCTCTTCCTCTTTCTCACTTTGTCTCTTTCACTTGTGGGGGTGTACAATTGTCTGGAAAAAGCCTGTCACTCAATAATCTAAAGAAAGACAGCCAACACATTCACACCCAATCTCACACCCTCAAAATACACACTCCCATTAAACACACAAATATTGCTATTTCCAAGTAACTGCCACTCAGGGAGGCATATATCACCACCAAAAGCACTCGAACATGATTCATACTCAACACAAGGCTTTTAGGCTCAACATTAGCCGTTGTCCTCAAACCATCATCATATCTGACAGCAGAAAGGGGAAAAAAATGACTAACAAGTCCTTTCTGTTTATGCTACATTGAGATCTTTCACTTAGAGACTAATCAGGAAGAAAGGCTGATGGTTGATATGAATATCAGGAAATGCTATTACACCAATCAACCTCTTATCGCACTCTCATCCGTAATAGCAGGTTGAACAAGTGATGCTGTTAAGGCTCTTAACTACTAGTTCAGTGCATGATTCATGGTGCATTTAGGTTGGTGTTGAACAAGCAGCAATCTCCAGGACCAAAAAAGTTAAGCCAATGCGAGGGCCAAAATTCAGGTCAGTAGCTTCCTGCAGATACAGCTACTTAAAGTGGCCTGCTGGTCCGTGAGAGCACTGTGGCTTGGCTGGTCCCCGGGTGGGTGTGACCGTGATGCAATTCCCCCACCAGTGACGTAGTCAATCCAGCTACAAGCGGTACCTCTCCCAAGCAGCATGGAGGAAAACCGGTTGTAATGTCTTGTTTCCAGCAGAGGGAGCAGCTATAACAGAAGCTCATTTATTTACTGACTGCTATATTAATATATATTTAATTTGCTCAGGGCTTTTAGAATTATCATACACTCACAATGCTGAATGCTCCTTTAAATTATTAAAATATATCTTTGTTTGCAGCCATTATAAACTAGAGGTCATTTAGGTTAAACCAGTGAGCAGAAAATGACGCATACAGCATGTCACACTATGCATGTGACATATATGCATCATATATGTAGTGTGTGACACATATCACACATTAATAAAATCATTTAGTTAATGATTTTTTTGAACATAGAAGCGTAGCCCTTTCATGCATGAATTATGAGAACCTTAGTCAAAGTTTTTTTTTTTCTGATGTTTTTATTTCTCTTTAGGCAAGAAAAAAAATGCAATTAAAATTTTGTTTATGAACCTATTTTTCATGGAGTTACAAATATGTCCACTCAGCTGGAC
>JASGAU010397712.1:0-10544 GCA_030220045.1 Australoheros facetus
CCCACCTGCAGAACCACTCCTTTATTGAGTGTGTCTTGCTAATTGCCAAAAATTTCCACCTGTTGTCTATTCCATTTGCACAACAGCATGTGAAATTGATTGTCAATCAGTGTTGCTTCCTAAGTGGACAGTTTAATTTCACAGAAGTTTGATTTACTTGGAGTTATATTGCGTTGTTCAAGTGTTCCCTTTATTTTTTTTTGAGCAGTGTAATTTAAATATTAATATTTTCATTGCAACTTTTAGCCATGTTTTGATTTGATTTAGTTCTGTGTAGTCCTTACCTTAATTAAAGAAGTATCAGTGTGTGAGTTTTGTGGGATTGGCTCAACACTGAGGGTGGCCTCAAGTGGCCACTGGAGGAACTGCTGTTTTGGGGACATCCATCTTTGCCTCCCTTTTTGGTGCCAGAGTTTGTAATATGAGCTGCAGCTACAGTATGTGATGGTACCATTATTAAATTACCCCAAACATCTTTTTCATCTAACATCTTATATTTAGGGAAAAAAAAGTTTTCATGTTGGTGCATATCAACATGTATGACGGCGCTGGTGTATTGCTGATTAACCAATATAAGAAAACCAATATACTGGATAGGTAAATGTTTTATCTGGTCACTTTATTCTGATTTTCTCATATTAAACTGATTTGGTCCACCCCATAATCAGAATAAACTGACAAGTAGAAATATTATTATCTCTATTCTTATCTTCTAGTTTTCTTGTTTCATCTCCTATGTTTCATACTGTTCCTTGCTTTCACTTCGATGTCTTCATCTCTAAATCTTTCCCTCCCACTGCCTTCCCACCTTCCCCCTCTACCTTTCGCCCTAGCCGAGCCGGAGGCACAGACACATTTTTCTTTTTCTATTTTTCATGAATAATGACATCATCTCTAAAAATTGTGAGAGAGGAAAAGAGCTGCGGGCCTCGTCTGGCTTTGACAACACTCCTCTTCCACATTTCGCTCTCTCCTTGGACCATATTTGGCTGCTGTGGCATGATTTTCAGTAAAGCAGCTGTGGCATTTGGTGAAGAGGTCATTATGGTTTGATGCTGTTTTTCTCTCCTTACCAAAACACAGCAGGAGAGAAAATAGATAACAAGTCTTAAGCCCTCCTTGCTTCTCTCTCTGTCCTTCGCCACTACCCTTTTCTGTCCTGTCTCTTCTTTACGCTTCTGGTTTTTCTCTCATTTCACCGCCTGCCCTTCATGTCCATTTATAATCTCTCTCTTTACTCCTGGCCGTCTCTTCTCCTTTCTGTCCATTTTTATTTTATCACACACTCCCCCTCCTCCTTTTCTCTTCTCTTTCTTCCTTCTCTCCTTCTCCATGGTTTGTCGGGCTGAGTGGAAGTAATTAGCCGTTGCGTAATACTGGCTATGTGCAGACAGTGAACCGGGCTTTGGCAGTGACTCGACAGCCTTGGGTCCCCAGTGGCAATGCTAAACCAGAGAGGGAAATAATTACACATGCACATGAGAAGATCTTTGCCTTTTCACAAAATTTGAGAATTGGGATAGTGGTTATGTTATTTATTACTTCATTTTTCCCCCTTGGACTGGTGGCCAGGCTGGTGAATGTGAACCCGTTGTTTGTGGTTTGGCCAAACATGTTGGCTTTCGGAGCAGCGTGTAAAGCTGCGGTCGTTGAGAGCATCACATGGAGAGAATCTTTACCAAAGTGGTTTATATCCTGCAAGATTACTCCAAAGATTGATTATGCTGATTTTATTTTTTCTTTTAAGTTGCTTTTTTTTTGGAAGGGTATTGCTGCTCATTTGGCACACTGTATTACGGATTCCAATTTATTAAAGCGACTGATTGACTTCAAGAATGCATGGAATATAGATGAGATACATCTATAGCTTTAATTATCAAAGCATGATGAGATACATTACATGGACTGCATTGGAATATCTGTAGGTCAGGTTTCGGGCAGCTTTGATCATATGCAAAACTGGGCTCAGACGGGGATGAATAATATGTAAAATCTGTGGTGAAACAAGCCCTATCCAGAGGGGGTGAAAGGTTTGAACCCAGAAATGATGAAAAAGCTGTTGATAGCTAAGGCAACAAGGCAGCGGATGGGAATAGATACCAATTTCTGATAAATTCCTGCTCAGAAAGACATGTTTGTCTTTTTTGTAATTGGTTTGAAGTCTCTTCATTCAAAGCAATCCTGAAATATTTTCCACAGGATGAAAACAGAGGTGCACCTTAAAACTACGTACCCATTGATGGTTCACATACCAGAGATTTTTTTAAAGAAGCTACCTGCATCTGGAAAATGTGCTTATTTTTCTTTTTTTTTTGTACTGCAACCATGCTTGCATAGAAAATATAGTAAAACTGTATTACACAACAGAAAAACAGCTGCAGCCTGAAACTACGTCCATTCAGACAATTTGCCTGCATATGTCATGACAATATGACAGCTGCCAAACACCCAACGCATTATTACTTTACATAGATGTCAGTTCATTAGTGCAGCAGAGGAAACAGTTGGTAATGTGTTCCAGAGTATTTTTGTACTCTCTGGATGGGTAAGCGCTATGGACTTGGCAGTTTGGGACTGGATAAAAAGTATAATTGCCCTGGACCTTCACCAGTACCACTGATTGAGTTGGAATGGGGCTTTAGAGAGGGGGAGCTCATATGTCAAACTTTGCATTTAGGTATGAGTAGGGAAGGAAATGCCAGCCAACACAATTTGAATAGATGCAATCTAATGGAACACCATGCAGCATAAAAACACAGTGACTGATTGAAGACGCCGTTTCTGTTCCTATGTATAAAGTACGCCCGTTCGACTCATGCAAACACACCCTTCCAGCGGATAAGTCAGACAGTGGGTCAGGAGGCTAATCGGCTACTAATAACTGAGTGACTGTCTCACACTCACACACACACAGATAATGGATTGAAAGCAGCCTGAGGGCAGTAAGATGGATGGAGAGATGGAGTGAAGGACAAATTGCTGGATAGTGGAGATGGAGGACAGTCTAAATGTCATGTATCTCAAAGCTTCAGCTATATTTAAAGCCTAAAAAGTATACGTTGACATTTGCAGTTATTGCTATTTTTTTTCCTCTACCAAGGCTCTTGTCACACAGAGAGTTGAATAAGGTTTATAAATTTGTCTTTTTGAATAAAATTGCTTTTCTTACCACTCTTCATCTAAAACGTGGGACTCAGCAAGTCATGAGTGAGTCCATTTTTGTGCCAGTGTGTTTTAGTGTGCTGCTGAGGGCAGAATCATCAGCTGCCTGACCTGACTACCTTTTTACAAGATATAAAGGTATGTTCCTTCACAGAAAGTCTTTTAAAAACTCTTGCTTTCTCTTTGGAGACATTTTCCCCATTCTGTATCTTTTCCTGTCTCGGAATAATGTGACATTTGTTGGTCCTCTTCGATGTAACTAATGAAAAGATGTTGCCAGCGAAAGGTCAGAACAGAAGCACTGATTCAAGTACATTAATAACGGGGATAGAACAAAAGGAAAACTAGGGAGGAAAGGAGAAAAAATGGTGGTTGGATGACTGTGAGGTCTCTTGTTGGCCCAGCTGCAGCCAACAATGTGAATGTTCATGTTCCTGAGTGTTGACTGTATGTACACACCTTTCAGTGTGTGTTTGTATGTATAACAGGTGTCCACAATAACATCTGGAAACTCCTCCCGGAAAACTTTGGCTCATTCCAAAACAGCTCTTTATCAGATGATAAGATGAGTAAGAGCAGCATCATCAGCGCCGTCATGCACTGGGTCATCGGGTGCATGTGAAACTAATATGTTCCATACACACTGCCGATGTTTGTTAGTAGTCTGTTGTACTGTGATACTCTTGATGCCTATTTAACTTGGTTAGATGGATGAATGCACATCTAATGGGCTGATGTGGATTTGTGTGTAACATGGTGCCTGTTCTGGGAAAAGCTGCCTACATAAATGACCTTCAGAATGAATATGTGATGGAACAGGTGGATAATTGAGGGACTTTACAGTGTATAAATTTGTGATTTACTGCCCACTATGTCTATGTGCAGTGTCATTAAGATTAAAAACACAGCTTAAAAACTAGAGCTAATGGGTGCCGGGTTGTTTAGTGCTTGAGCAGGTGATCATGTATGCCTGGGTTATACAATCCCAATTTCAAAACAGTTGGGATGCTGTATAAAATGTAAATAAAACAGAATGCAATTATTTGCTAATCTCATAAACCCATGTTTTATTCCTAATAAAATATAGAAAACATATCACATGTGTAGGGCTCCCTGTAAATAGGAATATTAATAGGGGTAGGGCTTTTGGGTTCTTATGATATATTCACTATGTTTTAACCCTTGTTAATTCAGTGTCAATTTAAGCCTTGGATTTAGGGTACATTCACTGTACCACTAAAACCTTTTGAAACACACTTTTTTTAGGAACTCAGCTTTAAAGGTTTCTGTCTGTCCAAGAGTTTTAACAAAACACCTGTAAACACACTTTTCAGATGAAATGGTTTCTACTTATCTACAAGCTATAAACAAACTCACAGCACTCAAGTTTTAAGAAAAATATGAACTGATTTACTTAAAAAATATTAGTTTTGATTAAAGATAGAAAAAGCAAATGCAATTACAGCAAACTGTCTTCAACCTTTAAATGACTTGTACCCATTTGTTTAAATACCAAATTAATATAAGTTGTGGGCCCACACACACACACACACCTAAAGCCGGCAAACTCAAAATTACTTAAAACCAAATAAAACGATGCAGGCCTGGTTCGTGGCTAGCGTACGTGGAGGCCCAAAACACACTGGCCGCTTCACTCCTTAATGAGCCAAAATAAAATAAGTGGTACCTTAGTATTTTGGCTGGCTTGTTTGTAATCCAACAGTCAAGTAAACGCTCTGAAGCAGATCCTTCTCACCTCACCGGTGTCGTGCCAAAGTAGTTATCCCCGACATAAATTGTATCCCCACCCTGGAGAGGCGCAGAGGAGGAGGACGAGGAGGCGGAGCCAGAGCCAGTTGCCATGCCTTACGCTTCCTTCCAAAATGGGGAATTTTGGCGATTATTCTTTTTTCCTACCAAAGACTACAGGGGATACACATTTTATCAGGCTGTTTCTCTGTCTGCCAAAATCTGTGCCCCCTGCTATAATGCACACTTACTGTCCTACCTCATAAAACACCGGCACAGCAGAGTCTCCTCGCTCACCGCTGTTCCGGAACAGGTACAGATGAGGTTCTGTCAATCCTCTGTCGGGGCATTTACTCCGTTCCCGGGCTGAAAACAGTCTGGCCCCTCTCGCACAGTTCAATTGGGTTAGTCCAACTATATGCAAACAGTCTGTACACTTGTGGTGTGCTGACTCACTGATATCATAGCTGATTTCTTAGTCATAGCACACGCGCTAACATTCGGGATAACATTAGCGCGTGTGCTATGACAATGAGTAACATCTTATCTTATCTAAGATATCATGTTACTCATTGTCATTGTGCGCACAACGAAATGATGGTTCCAGATCACTCATCCAGAGACGAGCATCTGCGGTCATGCAGCCAGTTAGGCAATGTGTTTTAAGTGTCTTGCCCAAGGACACAACGCAGCGCAGGGACAGGGGCTCGAACCTGCAACCTTTCCTCTCGATAGGAAAAACTTGTGCTCTAACAACAGATTGTCGAGCAGAGTCCCATAAGAAAACACAAGAATCCCCGCTTCTGTGTACTTAGTGGGGAGGTTGGGGTTATTTATTTTTTGGGTAAAATTATGTCACTGTGTTGGTGGTATGGTGAAGGCTTGTGAAGACATTGTTTTAGTAGCACTATGTTTGACTGACTCCAGGAAGCGTAGCTGTAATTGTTACAGCTAATGGAGATCAAAATAAAATAAATAAATAGCCTTAAAACTCGCTTTGTCCTATTCTGACACGCTCGTTTTTAGCTCCTTTTTTTCCCCCTCCTTTCTCTCCGCTGTACTGTTGACACTCCCTCTACCGTCTGCTCCTGACGCATTAACCCCATAAATGTTGGTTCAAACACTTTTTTGTAGCACTTCCCATTTTTTTTAAACATAACCAAACAAACCACAGAATTAAATGTATTTAAACCTTTCATGACATAAATCACAGTTTTTAATACACACATTTATATATTAACTGATTTTAACAATTGTTTTTAAACTAAACCAAAAACACATTTTTTAACTGGGTTACACATGTTTAAAGAGAGACACTTTACTGTTTCATGAAAATTTTTTAGCTCATCTTGTATTCAGTGGCAGTAACATTTCTCAGAAAAGTTGGGAAGGCACAACAAAAGGCTGGAAAACTATATGGTACTAAAAATGAAACAGTATTTTACAAATAATTAGGCTAACTGGCAACAGGTCAGTAACATGACTCGGTATAAAAAGGGCATCTTAGAGAGTTTCTCAGAAGATGTGCAGGTTCACCAGTCGGCATAAAATTGAGTCTACAAACTGTGGAACGATGTCAGAATAATGTTTTGCAAAGACTTTGAATATCTCATCATCTACAGTACATAAGATCATCAAAATATACATTACTGGATGCCTGTGATCTTCAGGCCCTCAGGTGGCACTGCATTAAAACAGGCATGATTTTATCGTGGGCTGCATTATACTGAGTTCCTGCACGGGCTCAGGAACTCTTCCAGAAATCATTGTCTGCCAGTACAGTTCACTGTGCCATCCATAAATGCAGGTTAAAGCTCTAACATGCAAAAAAAAAAAGAAGTCACATGTGAACATGATCCAGAAACACCGCTGGCTCCTCTGGACCAAAGCTCTTTTAAAATGGACTGAGGAAAAGTGGGAAACTGTTCTGTGGTCCCAGATGTTTACGGACTGTTGTTAAAACAAGAGGGAATGCTACACAAAAGTAAACATGGCCCTGTGCTAACATGTTGCTGCTATCAAATTCAAAATGACCCTTTTTTTTTCGTCTTAAAATGATTTCTCCATTTATTTTCTATGTTCTGTCATGAATAAATTATGGATTTATGACAATGCCAAATCACTACATTCTGTTTTTTATTTACATTTTACACAGTGTCCTAACTTTCTTGGAATTGAGGTTGTAGAAACTCCTTTAACAGCAATAACTTAAAGTAATTGTTTTGAGTCTCTCACATTGTTGTTGAAGAATTGTGGCCCATTTTTCTTTACAACGTTGCTTCACTTCATTGATGTTTGCATGCATTTTTTTTTATGCACAGCTCTCTTAAGGTCCCACCACAGCATTTCAGTCAAGTTGAAGCCTGGACTTTGACTGGGCCACACCTTCTTTTTTTTCAGTCATTCTATTGTAGATTAGCTGGTGCGCTTGAGATCATTCTCCTGTTTCATGACCCAGTTTTGACCAGGCTTTAGCTGTCAGACAGATGACCTCACATTTGATTCTAGAATACTTTGGTATACAGAGGAGTTCATGGTCGACTCAATGACTGCAAGGTGCCCAGGTCCTGTGGCTGTAAAACAAGATCAAATCAAGCTGGGATGAGGTGTTTGTGCTGGTTTTCTCCTGTCAGCACTTCCAAACAAGCCATACTTGTTCAGTCTTTTTCTAATTGTACTGTCCTAAACATTAACATTTAACATGTTCACTGAAGCCTGTAGAGTCTTAGATGCAGCTCTTGGGGGGTTTTGGTTCTTTTCTTTTTTTTGCATTTTCTTTGAGCATTGCACAGTCTGATCTTAGGATGACTTTGCTCAGACATCCCCTCCAGGGGAAACTGTGGCATTGAGTCAACACACACCTGAATGCTCCAGACCAGCAAACTACCAAAACTTCTGCTTTAATAGAGGTGCTCACGCCTGCTGATGAGCAATTAATCAAGTGCATTTGATTAGCAGCACCTGGCTGTTGCTTACTCTCTTAATTCCTCTGGAAGCAGTAAGGCTGTATTTAGCTTTTACCAGGACTGCAAAATCCTGCTAAAAAAAAATAATTAAGGAACACTTTTTAGTCAGAGTAAGCATCAGATCAGTTAAATCTCTGGGATATTGATCTGGTCAGTTAAGTAGCAGAGGGGGTTGTTAATCGGTTTTAGATGCTTGTTAATGAAATTAACAACAGGTGCAGTAGAAGAGCAACAATGACACAACCCCCAAAACAGGAATGGTTTTACAGGTGAAGGCCACTGACATTTTTCCCTCCTCATCTTTTCTGGCTACTTTTTCTCTAGCTTTGCATTTGGCTAGGGTCAATGTTACTACTGGTAGCACGAGGCAATACCTGGTAACAGAGGTAGTTCAACTCCTCCAGCATGGCACATCAATAATGCCATTGCCAGAAGATTTGCTGTGTCTACCAGCACAGTCTCAAGAGCATGGAGGAGATTCCAGGAGACAGGCAGGTATTCTAGGAGAGCTGGACAGGGCCATACAAGATGCTTAAACCATCAGCAGGCTCGGTATCTGCTCCTTTACACAGAGGAGGAACAGGATAAACACTGCCAGATCTACAAAATGATCTCCAGTAGGTCACTGGTGTGACCAAACAATCAGAAACAGACTTCATGAGGGTAGCCCGAGGACCCAACATCATCTAGTGGGCCCTGTGCTCACTGCCCAACACTGTGGAGCCTGATTGGCATTTGCCATAGAATACCAGAATTGGCAGGTTTACCACTGGCACCCTGTACTTTTCACAGATGAGCGCAGGTTTACCCTGAGCAGATGTGACAGACATGAAAGGTTCTGGAGAAGCTGTGGAAAACAGTATGCTGCCTGTAACATTAGTCAGCATGAGTGGTTTGGTGGTGGGTCAGTGACAGTCTGGGAAGGCATATCCATGGCGGGACGCACAGACCTCCTGGTGCACAACAATGCCTGGCCTCATGTGGCAAGAGTATGCAAGCAGTTCCTGGAGGATGAAGGAATTGATACTATTGTCTGGCCCCCCACACTCGCCTGACCTAAATCCATTAAAACATATCTGGAACATTACATTTTGGTTCAACCGATGCTGCCAGGTTTCACCTCATATTTAGTGATGTCCAGGTTCAGATCTGGGAGGAGATCCCCCAGGACCCCATCCATCATCACATTAGGAGCACACCCTGACATTGTCAGGCATACAATCATATGGAGGCCAAACACATTACTGAGTATCATTTTAAGTTGCTGCAATGAAATTTTGGCAAAATGGATAGCCTGCCACATGTTTTTTTGAGGTAAAATCTGCAAAGACAAGGATACTATCTGAATAATGACTTCATAAGTACAAACTGGATCCTTCGCTGATGTAAATGAGATGGAGGAATGAAGAGATAAACATCCAATGACTTGGATGGATCACTTACTGATCTATTGATGGACTGTTAGTGTTATACTAAAAACCACATTAACTCATCACCACATTGCTATGAGGGGTTAAGTAGCATATCTCTCAACCACAGGCTGATCTGGTTGCTTTTGGCTGAGTGAGTGAGCGAATATGAGAACTGTATTTCTTTAAGTATAGACTAAGGAGCCAAACAGGGCCATTGCTGTCTGTATCTGGTAGGTCCTCATGACAAAGCTAATAACATGTTATAGTGAGAAATAGCTTTTGATGTCTTTCCTCAGAGAAGGGGTTTAATAAACTTCCCACTGAGGCTGGAGGAAAACCAGAATGGCAAATAAAACAACATAATAATACATGCTCATTTCTGGATGAGTTCACCGAGTCACTGGGTACGTCTTTCACCACAGTTAATGGAGACAATTCTCAATAAACTGTGCCTGGTTGATTGAGTCATTGACTGGCTGAATGATTGACCAGGTTGCTGGCTGACAGGTTTATTGACTGACTGATTGGCTGGTAGATTTCACCCTGATTGGTTTCTGCCAGCTTTTTGGTTGAAAAATATGGAAGTATGATCACTGCAGGTTTTGTTTTTTTTGTTTTTTATCACAGATTTTCTGCCGTCTCACTACTTGACTGGGTCAGTGGGGCTGTTCCTCACCACATTTCAGGCTCTTTTCCTGACTGGCTGACCAACCCCCTGACTGCTTGCCTGGGTGGCTTGTTTGTCAAATGCCTGGCAGAACAGCCACTTCCTTGACTGATTGAATGGATGAGTAAAGGGTCAATGAGTGGTTGCATGAAAATAAGAACAAAACCATCTGCTCTCTCATCACCACTTCTGGCCAATATATAACAAAACAGCACAAAGGCGGTCTGAGTGTCCCATTTTTGACCACTAATTTTAGTACTGTATTGACCAACTGGCTGGCCGACCTCTCTGGAATAGCAGAGCTGAGAAGCTGACTAAATGACTGGTTGCCTGCACTCTCACAATGACTGATCATTGGCCAGATCTGAGTTAGCGGGTGAGTCAGTCTCCAGTTAAACTCATTCACCTCAAGCGGCTTGTGGGCAAGAACTGTCTTTAGTCCGGGACTGAAATTTAAACATTTCACTTCTAAACAATAGGTTTAACTTACTGAGGTGTGTGTGTGTGTGTGTGTGTGTGTGTGTGTGTGTGTGTGTGTGTGTGTGTGTGTGTGTGTGTGTGTGTGTGTGTGTGTGTGTGTGTGTGTGT
>JASGAU010397722.1:0-12755 GCA_030220045.1 Australoheros facetus
CCCCCCCACCCCCGCAAATTACGGGCATGACTGGGACTGAGAATTTATAAACATCAACTTATCTGTGTTTTTGTGCTCTTACTAGTTTTATTATGACTGTTCATGTATTAAAAAAGCTGTAAAATTAATCTACAGGAGTGACCTCAACCCCACTGGATCAGTTTTCCTTATATGTGACAACAGCTTGCTTTTATTTGTTGTGTACTGCAGTAAAATTACCATAATCACTGTCAAAACAATCCATCAGTGGTTTGTACAATTCAGAGATTTTTCTACTTCATCACATCCAGAGTTTGCAAAAATATGAGATTATGTAACAATGAAAGATAACCTGTTAGCGCTGCAGAAATGAGTGTTAAATTACACCGAATGGCGTCACTCACATCATACATCATTTGAAGAGTTACTCATAGTGCTGTGTTTACATGAAGGTTGAGTAAATATGTTCACAAAAAGCACTAAATTCTGCAAACATGAACAAATCTATAAAATGCTGCTGAAACTTAAAGGTTACCCTCTAATGCCAACGCAAGCACAGATCCTCATAAACAGTAAAGGAGTGGAGAGACTGAACATACAAGCGAGTGCAAAGGCCAGAAACACAGCTGATGGCAAACACTCACCGGGTTGCTGGATGTCTGGAAGAAGGTGGGAGCTAAACGTATGGCTCTCATTGACGCCTCCAGTTGGTGGGAGGGCAGGAAGAAGTTTAGAGCCTCTGCAGGAACACAGCTTAGTGCATAAAGTTAAAGAAAACGTACAGAGGCAGAACACAACTGTATTTTACAAGCTAATTACAACCAACGATGACGCAAAGTACGATTTAAGTTACTTGAAGATTAAAAGCAAAAAGCTTAGAAAGTTTTTATATATATATATATATATACTTTTTTTTAAATATACAAACCTACTACTACTAAAAAAAAAAAAAAAGTAAATTTTTTGATTGTACAAGCAAAACAATTCTCCTTTGCTGGCATTTTTAAAAACATTTTGAAAGAAGAATTTAAAGAGTATTTATAAAGTGCGTTTTTTGTGAATGAATGGGATCTGCTGCGATTTTCATGGACAGCTGCACTGTGAACATGATTGCTGGGCCATGTGGGCAGTCTGCGATTATGTCTGAAAGTTATCTAATATGCCAACTGTAATGATGCAGGCCAGACTCTGAGTAATGACATAGGGTTTTGTGTGCATGCGTTAATGTTCAGCCTGCTCAGCAGAAACTTTTTGTTCCTTCCTGGTTATAAGCTAACATTGTGCCAGCTGATGTTTGGCTCCAATGTCCTAAAAATCACACTTTCTCTCCGATAAACCATTTGATCACATTCTCACATCATATGAGAGTTTATTCGCTAAGTGTCCGAGTCGTCCACACTGTGCATTGTGCATGTAACAAATAAACCTCACCCTATCTATCTTAAGAAAGTTTCAGCAACCCGGGCTAACAGCGGCTAAATCAGCAGCGCTTACTGACTCACCTCAGTATCACTGTCATTGGGCAGAAGTGAGCTTCTCGCACTCATCGACTCGTTTCACCAAGTTTTACCGGCTCCTCCACAGTAAACAGACGTGGACGCTTCATGACGTAAACAGTGATCTTACAGCCTGCACTCACTGGATAAACCTCGGCCAGAGTGTTTGACGGGACATGGGGGTAAAAACCGAAAATAGTTCATTAACAGAACTTATTTCGATCTATTTTTAGATTTTTTGTACAATACCCACGGCGAACTGTTACACCTCTGATCTCTACATTTATAAAGTTGACCAAGAAACTCTAAAAACTCCCCACTAAAGTTGTTGCACTGCTGACTTTTTCTGTTTTTGCCTTCATTTGCAAGCATACGTCACATCAAATAGCTTCACACATTAAACTAGTTTTGTAATGAACCGCTGATTGGAACTGACCCTCAAACGCAAATGAAAGGATACGGTTGGAGGTGTGGATTGTCCGAGGAGCCCGAACCATTGTGGGTGTCTGTGGTGTGCTGTGTGGTTGATGATGATGAACCCGTGTCACCTGATCTCTCATTAGGGCTGTTGAGTTCTCGTGTTCCATCTCCAGCTTGTCGTGACCTGTCATCATCTCTCTCCGAGTCTGAGGCATCTCCTGTGGAACCATTTAAGCTGCAGTGGTCTTCACTTTCCTCTCCTCTGTACTTCCCACTGAGGTCACCAGATTCCATATTTATCAACAGCCTCTTCTTGCCCTCATCTTCACTCAGGTCCAGCTTCTCTGGTGTCTCCAGGCTCTCCAGAGAAACCAATTCAGGGTCTGACATGATGCTGGTCCAGGGACTGGTTTTGTCAGTTAATGAGGTCACCTCATTTAGAGGCCTCAGCTTCACCACAACCTCCTCATAATCCTCATCTTCTTCATCATCATCATCTTCCTCATCCTGTCCATCACCTGTCTCTTCTTCATCACTCTCGGTTATGTTAACCTCGCAGCTTCGTCCGTGCTTTTCCTCCTCAGGCTCAGAGTCTGTGAGGTCCTCAGACATCTCTGCTGGTGCCGACAGCGGAGGAGACACGACTTCTGTGGAATAATGTGAAACTCTGTGAGGACTGGAGGCTCTCTCACTGATGGTTTGTGCACTGCTGTCTCCAACAGGTGAAGCTGCTGAGCAGCTCTGAGGGTTTGAAGGAATCGTTTCCAAGCGGTGTCCTCGCAAACCTGCGTGAAGAGACGAAGTTCGAGAAGTCTGATAAAAATGTAAATGCCCTACTTAAAGGAATAATATGAAATAATAATTTAAAAAAACTTCCTTGCACTTCTAAAATTCACTAATTAAAGGCTATGTTTGTTAAATTTGTGCAAAAACTAAAGTGGTAATGAACCTCATGTTTTGCCTGTTCCCAGTTTTTGTGCTAAGCTAAGCTAACGAGCTACTAGCTATGACAGTTTCATATTTACAGTACAGGTGTGAGAGGTACTGATTACTACTCGTCCTGTTCTGTGCAAGAAAATTTATTTCACTTTATACAAAATGTCGAGCTGTTCTCTTCTTTTAAAAACTCTCCAAAGTAGCAAAAATGTTGTTTTATTATCTTTTTTTTTTTTTTTGCCTTGCTGTGTGTCTACATTTCTGAGTTTGACTGACTCACAACTACAAAGTTATTAACATCGCTGTCATCTGTATTTCAGATAAATAGCATATGATATCAGAAGAACTGTACAATAAGCTAAACAGAAGGCAGACTTTATTCTGGTCTGATGGACGTCTCATGGGCCATCCGTCAGATCATCAAATCTGCACTAATACCGCCTTAATTGTTTTATGTGTAAGGTTAATATTCAGAATTCCAAGCTCCAGCCCCAAATTCAGATTTAAGGACATACAATCCTCTGAGCAAATGAAATCCTGGTCCCTGTAGTGGAAACACAGCTTGTAACAGGAATTAAATGAGACCTTTGCTTGGGTCATGAGCTCACCAGTAATGATGTTGTGGACTTCTCCGACTAACTGGTTCGACTTTAGGAGAAGCTGAGATGTGTCGTACTCCGAGTCCCCCCTATCTTCGTATTTATTGTGACAGCCCTGCTCCGGCATGGACGGGAATGTAGGAGTTGAAAGCTTACGGCTGAAATATCTCTGAATGTTGTCGAGCTCGCTCAGTTTTTTCCTGTAAAAAGAAGCAAAACTCACCTTCTGTGTCATTCATAAAAATGTTAACACAGTGTGTGAGAACCAGTACCTGAGTGCTGAGAACAGGAACGAGCTGGAGGGATTGAGGTCACCTGCACTGCCGCCGTGAGCAGACTGAGACGCTGTTTGCTCCTGCAGACTCTGGTGATACAGGCGTACGTTGTCCATGTGCTCAGAATGGCGATCACCCTCGCTGGACCTGCAAGAGTTGTTATAATAACTGAAACACAGTGGAAAACTTTATAGTTTAGCATCTGGAGGTCAATTAAAACATGCAAATTAGGGATGCAGTGATTCTGAGCCGATACCTGTGTTTAAAATAACAATTTTTTTGTTTGTTTTAATTCCCTTTTTGTGGCAGAAAACAAAGAAGTCCTCATTGTATATATGGATTATTGTGCAAAAGTTTTAAGCCATCCTTCATTTCTTCATATTTTGTTTCCACGGAGCCACACTTGTCTTCTTTTTTTTTTTTTTAAGTGGGCTTGAGCAATAGTTTTCAGTACAGTCCTTGTACCTTACATTTTCAGAGGAACTTTTTTTTGTTTGTTCAGCTATTTAACACTGATCTATGAATCATCACCTTCTTTCGGCTGCTCCCTTAAGGGGTCGCCACAGCGGATCATCTGCCTCCATCTTGCCCCATCCCTACCACCCACTTCTGTCACACCAACAACCTACATGTCCTAAACTCTGATTTATGAATCACTCAAGCATAAAAGAAGCACCTAAGTCAAGGGGTGCACCAATGTTGTGTCTATACATAACAGACAACTTAGCAGGAACTCATTTTGAGTGTCAACACCCATCTGTAAAACACGCTGAAGGCTCTGTCAGGGTTTGCATTTCAGACAGTAGTGTCGGGAATCTCGACATAATTGACGGAATTATGAATCTTAAAGCGTGTTGTACAAACTGTTTTTTGCCTTACTCACTGTATTTACATTTACAGTTGCATGTTTCAATAAATTGCTGCACCCATTTCCCCAGCAAAATATAAAGAAGTGAGGGGGTGGCTCACAACTTTTGCACAACACTGTACATTTATAAAAACCTGCCTTAAAGTCTTTTTAGCCCTTCATCACATCATCTCTGAATGCGTTTAAACTAAAAATGATACAGATTTATGAAATTTGATCTCAGGAATGAGAAATGGAAAATGACGGGACACAGCAGATGAACATTTGTCACTGCCTCACTGGCTGCCAAGATGTCGCTGTCATCTTGGCAGTCAGGAAGGCGATCATCAACAGAAGATCAGCACAACTCTGGTGTGAATAAAAACCTTTCAGAGAACAGCCTGTCAGTGTGGTCGGGTGATGAGATCTTCTGCTCAGGGAACCTGCTAATGTGAGAGGGAAAGCTGCTGTACGTGGCTGTGGTCTGGTAACTGAGAGGAAAGGCCTGGAACAAAACCTGTCAGACAAACACATTCTGGTTCAAATTTCAAATAAGGCTTCAAATGTAAAAATCTGTCCAAGCTGCCAGAGCGCTCTCACCGATGAGTTTTTGGTAGCTTCTTCACTCACAGATCGTCTCTGCCAGCGCAGATCTTGGACCCCCTTCAGTGGAGTGATGGACACTTTAAGCTGCCCGTGACACTGACCGCTGAAGTCTGTGATGTTGTACCAGCCACACACCGATGGGAAACCACAGACTAAAGGGGACAGGTCTACAGAGGCAAATCCAATCACCCTGTCCAGCTCTATGGATGCAGAACAACCCAAGAATTAATTAATCCATCAAAAAGATCAAAGCAACACAAATCACTGAGTGAAACTGCTTTCTGTACCTCCTTTATGCCAGACTTTAAACACAAGAGACTGTTGTGGATCAACCAGCAGCTGCTTTGACAGCCTGGAAATTTGAAACACATACATCAGCCTGATGTTTGATCAGTGGATTATTTAAGATGAGGTCTGGGATGTAACTCGACCTGCACTCGTGCTGATGGTCCCACACGGGGCAGTCTGTGTTGGATATCAGAGGTGTGGACACTGATTCAGCAGAGTCAGCAGTGACGTATGAAACACAGCAGCACGGCATCCCTTCACTGCGCTCTGCGAGAGGACAGCCTGACAGAGAAACACAAGCCCATTGTTTTTAGTGAACTGTAAGGGGTTTTGTTTGTTTAAAGAGATATCAAGTCACATGTTTCACCTTTCAGGTTCAGGTGCATGGCCCGATCCACTGTGACAGTCACAAGGAAAGATTCATCTGTACTCGTCTCAGTGTGCTGTACAGATGAGGTGTCTGGAGTGGCTCTGGAGGATTTATACTTGTGTTTGCTTTGTGTAGATGATTTTCTGAGTGTAGATGGGGAAGGGACTTGATCTTCTGCTTCTATGTCCTCTGATAACAGTTCCTCCTGACTGTCAGAGTCCACCTGGGTCTCACCTCCAGCAGGTATCTCTCCTAGATAAGAACCTGCTCTCAGGGTGATGTGCACCCTGAGAGCTGCTCCTTGTAGATCTGCTGCTGAGCGCCTGAACAGAGGGTACACTCCTGTGAAAATAAAATTTGTTACACTCTGAAATATAGAGATGATTTTACTAAAGCAGTGCTGATCGGTTAATTTCATACCACTGAGAGTTAGCTTCTGCTTGGAAGTCTTTGCAAGAGAGGACAGATCGACGAATGCTGAGCCCACCAGTCGGTCTGCATCACTGGGCCTTCTGGTTTTGTTTTTCTTAAAGGCGACCCACACCTGCACCTCCAGCTTCTCCTCTTGTAGATACCACATTAAAGGCTGCGTGCTTCTCAGTTCCACAGTCCTACTTCCTTCAAAACTCACTGTGGCCTGGCCTTCCTCTGCGCCCTCCTTGACAGACGGGTGTTTCAAGTGAGAACAGAAGGCATCCCGGTCGTAGAACTTGTACCTGAAGTAGCAGTAGGTGGAGCGCTGCAGCTCACTGTGGCCAGGCAGAAGCAAACAGTGGATGGGTAGCCACACTCTGGGCATGGATAAAGTTAGAGAGAGTTTTCTCATGCTCTCGTCAAAGGATTCTTCATCATCCTGCAGCATGGCACTGTCAGTCAGGGTCTTTTCCCAGCCTAAACCCTGAGCAGCTTTTACGACCCTTTCTCTATCAGAGTGGTGAGCGAAACTGATGGAGATCTCGAGGCCTCCGACCAAGATGTGCTGGTGCTGAGAGGAACTCGTTTCCTGAGTTATATAAACCCCAAACCAGCCTGAAATACCTGCAGGTGCAGAAAAAGAAACAGACAAAATATTTACAAAAAACAGCTGCTTCACCCAGAAATCATTGTAAGTCCAACATACCTGTTTTTTTGTGGATGAGATCAGACAGAGGTATTTTCACTGTCCCCAACATCATGTCTTTAGGATTGGAAATGTTCACAGCTACAAAAAAAATAAATACATAAAATAAAATAACAAATAACTAGGACAAAAAACATATCACAAATAAAACATTTATATAGTATTTATGTATATTTTAGTCTCTATTGTGATAGGACAGCGCCGAGAACACAGGGAAGCCAGGAAAAAGACCAAAGACAGACATGCAGTAAGTGGCCTCAGGGAGATGTGCGCCTGGGTCTCTACATTAGAATTATGGCATGTGGCTCACCTGCCCAGTGAGCTAAACCGGTGCCACTAATAGTCTCAGTTAAACATAAATAGAATCAGAAAAACATATTAACATGCATAACATACTTAATGAAAGTTAAATGTAGTTTTACAAAGAGTGCAATGAGCTCACAGAAACTTTTCCGACTGTCTCGGTTCCAGATGGTGAAGACAGCAGAAGCCTGTTCCAGCTGCTCAGCAAGGCTGCAGGTTTCTCCGCTGCTGCTCTGAACCAGCAGATCACAGGACACCTCCATTTGGTGGTCGAACTCGGGGCAGAAGGTCCTGGCTGCTGTGCGGGTACACCGCCTCTCGCTCTCGGGCAAGAAAGAAAGCTGGACTGTGACGAAAGTGTTCAAACCAACGCCAACGAAGTAGCTGAACCTTTCATTTTGTTCTGATAATAACCTGAAATAGGAGAGACATATTTCTAAGTACAAATTTTGATGTTATAGATTCAATATGCATAAAGAAGAAATGACTAAATACTTTCAGTTTGATCAGGTAAAGTTTGCCACCAATAACTGAATCAGAAAGTCATTAAAACAGACTAAAACAGCAGTGTCTCTGTGCAATAGATTTGGTGGCTAAAGTTTCAGCAGCAGAACTCCAACTCTGCAAATGAGCTATGACTGCTGGCTAACCAGATCATAAATATCTAAATCACTTCATTTTAACTTCTCCTCCCACAGCTGAAAACCCAAATTTACTTATCAAAGAAAGCAGCTGGTCAGACAAAAGAGTGCTAAGGAGTTCCATCTTACACAGATGAAATGAAAACAGGCATTTGTACAGAGGTCAGTAGTAGTGATGTACCTTGCTGCAGCCTTCAGACCACATGCTCTGTGCACTTGAACCACGAGCGTCACAACCCGAGAGGCAGCTCCTCTTCCAGTGTGCACTTCAGGTCTCACGGGCCTGTGTTTGTATCGAATGCAAACATCTAACAGTCCTATGAAATGAAACCAATAACATTCAGATACTGAGTTTCTAAATAAAAACAAATTCTTATAAAGAGTGTGTGTGTGTGTGTGTGTGTGTGTGTGTACCTGAGGGCTGAGGATGGTGTCCCGAGAGACTCTCCGTCCTGGGAATCAGAGGCAAAGAGAACATCTGAGCCTCGTTCGGATGTTGTCTCTGCATGGTGACCATTGCACAGAGTTTGGACAGCGGAAGCATTCCTCTGGCCACAAGCTGATCTCTCACATTTGGATAGTAATATCTACAGAGAGATAGCAATTCTTGTGAATTGTGGATGTCAGGATGGACACCTCAAGGCATGGCATGAGCTCATTGGTGCTTCAGCTGGATGAGCTAAATAGGATCCAAGTTGAATTTTACATATTAAAGCAGCGAGAAGACTCAATCTTATTAAGTGACCCTAGTTTCACCTCAGATTTTTCACCTGGTTGTCTGTGCACCCATCTGCAGTTTGAGAACCACTGCACTAAAGAGTAATGCCACAGACCTGCATAATATCAGGCATAACTACGCATTTAGAAGAAAAGTAGACAGGCCAACAATTTTCCTTAGCAGGATACAGTGTGGTACTCATCCCAGAGGCAGCAGGAAAACAAAAATCACAAAAGTTGCAAAAAGAAATACACTTTTTCTGGGCTCCTTGTACCTGATGAAACACCAAGTAAAGGTAAAAGCAGCTAAACAGGAAGCCAAGACAGTACCAGTGTTGGGGCAAAAATCCTAAGCTTATTATCAGCATTTTACCTGTGAAACACATAATTTCATGTTCAAGTTCAAATTTGATTTGCATGGAGGAGAAAGCAGCACCCACAAACCTGCACCACACTTCAAACTGGACACCTCCACCACTGCTCAGACCTTGACTTGAGAGCGAGCTGAGCAGCAGCCGCTGGACAGGAACTCCTTCAGGAGCCAGAAGCACATGAGTCTCAGTGTGACCAAACACCGGGTCAGGGACACAGAGAGTGGTGGTGGTACGAAATGGCTTCAGGTTCACAGCTGTTGGGGACATGATTAAGCTTGGAATGAATCAGAGGGAACAGAAACATCTTGGCTTGAAGATTTTAAATGATTAGGTGGCCTTACTGCTCTCTATGAGGTTCTGGTCCATGTTCACAGCAGCGCCGCCCTCCTGACACGGGAAGCTGTACTGGATGTAACAATCGGCCTCACCCCACACTGTGGACTGCAGAGGAGTCATCCCGCTGACCCTCTCCACCTTTACCACAAAAACGTGCTCTCTCATAGATTCTGCATGTGCTGTAGTCACCTGAGGGAGATGAGCACTCAGTGTTTGTTCATGTTCATACCCACTCATTAGAGAAAGACAGGAAACAAGCAAGGTGCAGTGATCTCTGGTTTAAATATTTGCACTCACACACAAAACTGTGTGTTCTGTAAGAAAAAAAGATGGAGGGTGAAGTGCTGAACTGTGTGAGATGATATTAGCATAAAACAAGATATTTGTAATATTGTATTTGGTTGATGGATATTCATTTTCATGAATCATACTCATAAGCCATAAGGTTTGAAGTATCTAAGTAAGAGAAGTGTAGCAGCTAGTTTGCTCAATAACTCAACAGTGCAGGTTTTTTTCCTCTCAGATTTTAGTCATTACTGTGCAACAGCAACTATTTAGAGTGGAATTTCTTCTACTCTTTTCTACAGAAATCCTGCCAGCAATAATCTGCTTGACAAGCACCATGCAGCCAATGCTAACACCAACCTTTGTTTGTGAATGTGGCTGATGATCAAGCAGATGAACTGGTCTCACAAGATGAGGCAACGAGTCATATTCTTCATCTCTTGTGCGCTGGAGGGAAACTATCTGCTCTGATCGTCCCATAGCCAAAACAACCCTGAGGTTTCCTTTACAGCTCCCTGAGAACACATCAGTGACGGGCATGTAGCAGTCCACCCCTAAAACGGGGTACTGCGCCTGCAGGAGGAGATGGGTGATCTTTGGATCCCTGAAGGGGACAAACATATTTTAGTCCACATTTTTAAAATATATACTATACTTTGTGGTAAATCTTAGAAATCCACGTGACTAACATGTAGAGCAATATACTTTTGCAACATATTCTTATGTATGTAAACCTAAGAGTGCCAAGTGCCTTGAGGCAACTGTTTGTTGTGATTTGGCGCTATATAAATAAAATTGAATTGAATTGAGAGGCTAAACCTTTTCCCAGCTCTTTCCCTCTCAGATATTATAACTGTGCTTCTTATTTCTATGGCTGTCAGCTAAATAATAATTACCATACCAATTAATCAATGGATAATTTTAAGAATTTGGTACATAAACATAAAAAAATAGGCAAAATGTTCATAACAATTTCATTCACATTTACAGCCATTTTCTTTTCAGTTAAAACTCAAGTATTTCTTGCAAACAAATAAGTGATCAACTCTAAAAGTTAGTGATCATTCTACATTTTGATTGTCTTGCCTGAACGACATGTAGAACTGATGAAGAGGTAGTTTAACGAGGCCGAGGAGTCGATCCTGCCCTGAGCTTCTTGTTTTCTGCCACACTTCAATCACAATCATATTGTTCTTCATCCGCTCCAGCAGCTTAGTTGTTAAGGCCACAGGTGTCACCTAAAACAGAGAAATTGAAATAAGTGTATTTACGCTGCAGTCACTGAGGACTCTGTGATGAGAACGTGAGGGTGGACACACGCCAGCCAACTTTAAAAGGTGGGAGGAGACTGGATCTCCTGGACTCACCTGAACAAAGTTGAACGTAGGGTTTGCCTGACCCCAGCTGACAACAGATCTCGCAGGCTCATCACACCAAAACAGTTTACAGTTCAGGTAAACATTAGGAGCCTGCAGAGGCCCACAGTTGAAGTTCTTCCCATCTGGTACCATGAGTAAGGCATGCAGCAGGACCTCAGGCTGCTCTTCCACCTGTTGCCACAATTTATGAGGAGATGTTTGAAAGCTGGAAATAGGAGCTGGTTCTCTTGAGGGTCGCTGAGGTGTACGAGCATCCAGCCTGGACTCTTCTAAGAAGCAAGCTGGTGAATCCCCCATGCCACTGTTAGGATGTTGAGTTCTGAGGCTGGTTTGTCTCTCTGGACTTTGTGATGGTGACATGTCTCTCCAAGCCAGCTTGCTTTTACTTTTTTCAGACGAGCAACCTTTACTGTGTGCTCCAAGTTCTAGTGACACCTGCAAAACATACCACGATTGTTTCTGTGACAGTTACTTGCAAACATGATTCCTTGAGTGAAAAAAGCGAGCCAAAAACAATTCATTATATTACTTTGAGAGGTCCGATCTTCTGCCTTTCACTGCTCCCTTCTCTCTGTACAGGCAAGATGACGGACTGACTCAGCTGCTGGCTCTGCAGCAGACAGCGCAGTGGATGAACTGCCTTACCGATGGCAACAGGCTGCAACACAAGATTTAGTAAGTAGTCTTATTTAATATATACCTGAGCATTTAAAACAGTTATCTTATTCCATATTTAATGAAAGCTTAATTTCACATTAAAAACAGCCACAGTTTTGTGGAACAATTTTGAAATACACTATATTGCCAAAAGCATTGATTCACCCATCCAAATCACTGAATTCAGGTATTTCAATCACTTCCACGGCCACAGGTGTATAAAAACAAGTACCTGGGCTTGCAGACCAGGCAATGTAAAATGACAGAGTGGGGTGAGCAGATGCTGAGTGCATAGTGCGCAAAGGTTGCCATCTTTCTGCAGAGTCAATCACTACAGGCCTCCAAACCTCATGTGACCCTCTATGCACTGCTCTTGAGCTAATCTGAGAGTTTTCCATGGCCGAGCAGCTGCATCCAAGCCTTATATCATCAAGTGCAATGGAAAGCGTTGGATGCAGTGGTGTAAAGTACTCTGTGTAAAGTACTCCGCCACTGGACTTGAGCAGTGGAGGAGTGTTCTCTCAGACGCTTCTCCATCTGTCAATCTGATGGATGAGTCTGGGTTTGGTGGTAGCCAGGAGAACGGTACTTCTCTAACTGCACTATACTAAGAGTAAAGTTTGGTCGAGGGGGGGTTATGGTGTAGGGTTGTTTTTCAGGAGTTGGGCTCAGCCCCTTAGTCCCAGTGAAAGGGGCTCTTAATGCTTCAGCATACCAAAACATTTGGGACAATGCACAGAGTCCTGACCTCACCCCGACAAAACACCTTTGGGATGAATTAGAATGAAGACTGCGAGCCAGGCCTTCACATCCAACATCAGTGTCTGACCTCACAAATGCACTTCTGGTCAGAAATTCCCATAAACACTCCTAAACCCTGTGGAAAGCCTTCCCAGAATAGTCGAAGCTCTTACAGCTGCGAACATCATACTAAACCCTATGGATTCAAGTTCATATGTGTGTGAAGGCAGACGAGCGAATACTTTTGGCGATATAGTGTATAATAAGAGACTCTTAAATATATACTTGTGTTATTCAATTCAATTCAATTCAATTCAATTTTATTTATATAGCGCCAAATCACAACAAACAGTCGCCTCAAGGCGCTTTGTATTGTGGGTAAAGAC
>JASGAU010397723.1:0-10522 GCA_030220045.1 Australoheros facetus
TTAAACAAAACTGTCATTAAAAATGGTTCCAAGTACAATAAAAATAATTTGTTAAACAAAAAACTTTTGTCATTTCTTTAAGGGTCAGTGTAACTTATAAAAATATATGTTAAATGCGGTAATACCGTGATAACGCGATATTTTCTGAGACAATTATCATACCGTGAAAATCTCATACCGTTGCAACCCTAGTCCTGACATGGTGTCAGTTTTAACAAATATGTAAAAAAACTGATTTAAAAAAAAAAAAAAAAAGATACATACTGCAGCTTTAATCTGTATATGAGAGAAACCTGTTGCTTTAGTTCTTACTGTCGATTATTGTTTTGCCATTTTTACACATTTAGCTATGTGGTTTTGAAATAGCGCACATTTTTGTAAAGATTGTTGTTGGTTTAAAAACTATATAACTTTATGTATTGTTTATGAAAGGCAGAGAACAGTGTGATGAACTATGAATAATTGTTTTACATTCTGTGATAAATGATGGAAGTCACCCAGGAGTATTAAATAAAGATGGTTACATTTATTTGAGCTGTGAGTGTTTAATATCAGGGTGATTTTATGAGAATGTGGATCTTTCAGATCAATTTGAGCAGTGATTTTGATCATTTTTCACATTATATTATGTCATATTGCATCAGGCACTGGTCTTGGTCTTGTCTCGGTCTCGCCCTCCCTCGGTCTTGGACCCTAAGTCTTGGTCTTGTCTCGGTCTCGGGTTAGGCGGTCTTGACTACAACACTAGTGCCAATTTTAGTACTTGTATCCACTTGTGAATAAGTTCCCTTTAATGTTAAGTTATCTACTGCACTACAAAGGGCATCTGGTTAAATATGGGAATACTGTGAGAATAACTGAATGTATGGAACCTGTTTAGAGTCTTTAAGCAGGCTAAAATATTGTTGGTATTAAATGAACTAGTGTTACATCTCATACCTGCTCTTGCTGCGTTGGGGAGAGCCCGGGTTGGACGAGGAGTCGTTACTGGTGGTCTCCATACGAGAAGATTTACTCTGGAGCTGTTTGCCAGCTGACGACAATGGCTTGTTCACTGCGCCCAAAACATTAGCCGACTTGGGCTTGAAGAGGAAGGAGAAGCGGTCAGAGCCGAGCTGTGAGCTGGCGGTGTGTGTTCCAGCCAACAAAACTTAAAAACATCACGAGCGAGCCAGCATTACCACTTTAAAGCTCAAGCTTACCTTTCCTGGTGTAAAGAATGCCTTCATCTCTGCTGGGAGATAATTTTTTGTGTTGCTGAAGTTCTGAAAGAGAGCGGCAGCATATATCAGAGTTTATTTGTGTAGAGAAAACAGCAGCAATTACCACAAAGCTGAAACACAAGCTGAACGCTCACAGCAATCTCATTAGACAAAATGTTCCATTTTTTTTTTTTTTTATCATTTCTCTTCAAACAAGAGCATTTTATACAACACTTGAGAAAAAGGCTACTATTTTCTAGTGTGTATGCATAAGAATCTGCTAACACTAAAAAGTGCTGTCGTTTATTACAAAGCAAAAGACAAAAATGTTATGCATATTTCAAACTCTGGAAAAAGCTTTGGGGTGCAGACACGGACCTTGTCTGGTTTGGTAAAGAAGCGCGTTGGCAGCACGGGGTCTTTTGGAGACTCCAGGCTGTAAGTGGTGCTCTTTGACATGATGATGTGCATGGCAACGTCACACACCGTGTAGAGTTTCTGCACAGGGGAAACACAAACATCAAACACAGTCTGCACGGTAGCACTGATGATGGCAGCTAAAACGGTGGGCGGGTAGTTACTGTTCACATTAGCGGTGCATGTAACGAGTACCTCGTTAGTTTTGGGATCGCTGGGGGCCTGAGCGTCTTTCGTCTGCTTGATGTTTTCCACCATTTTTCTTATGAAGGCGTGGCTGTTGTTCTCATTCTTGGCCATGATAATCTCGAGGACAAACCACAGGGCCCTAACGAGGACAGACAGTTTGACATTGGAGGTAGGATTTATGAACAATAGCAATAACTAAGTAATTATAAAAGGTTGCTATGATCTGGGACTGCATTTCCCCCTAACATGACTAAAAACACACACACCAGGTTAAACGATTTTTCCATCTCATTTTTCATTCTTCTGTGGCAACGGCTTTGCAGTACACCACTTACTCTTTAATTTCCTTTAGCTGCTCGATGTCTTGTACTTTGACATAGTCTGGGTCGTGTGCCAGAAGGTGGATGGTGTAGGGCACCACATACTCTGGCAGCAGAGAGAACAGCTTGTCTGTGGGTACACACAAGGGATTAGAACACCAATAATACCTTCCTCGGATGCCATCTAAAATTGCCAGGTTTTGTTTCTTTACCGCTGAGGGCAGCGTGCTGTTTGAGGTACTCTCGGCGTATGTTGACATTTTTCACCAGACACTGGCGAGCGTGAGCCCTCCTCTCCTTAACAGGATCCTTGGCACACAAAGCGAACACTGCCATGTATTCCAGCGGTAGACGGAGACGGCACAGGCCCCGGTGAAGCTTCTGGGAAAAACACTGTCGCACCTGGTAGCACTCATCCTAGACAGCAAAGAAGAAGACACGGAGAACAGGAAATGTGATGAGGAGGAGGATGAAACAGGATAGAAGTACAGAGAAGAAAAGCAGAGGGCACTGCAGAGGTGGAATAAAGATGTGCTGGAGAAAAAATGACAAAAATCCAAAAATAAAACTGAAAACGCAGAGCCCAAAAATGAGAATGAGCTTTGCATAGAGGTGAGGAAATATGGCAGTTCTTACGTTAATGACGAGAGCGCACAGCTGATATTGCTCCAACGTGATGATTTCGTGATAGCAAGGCTCCTGCGCCAGCTTCAGCAGGGCGCACGCTGCCGCCAGCCGCAGCCTCGACATGTCCGGTTTGCTAGCGAGAGACAAGCGGAAACAGATTCCTTTATTTATCTACAAATGTCCTTACGATCAAAGCCCCCAAAGGTCCGGAATACCCATAAAAAGTGAGCGCTTCACTGAAAATTACATGATCATAATCTGAAGACAAAGCTTTCTTTGAGCTGCTCAAGGAGCTGACACACACATTTATTTTTCTATTTACCCCATCTTGCCCTGTTCTGTTAAGTCTCCATCGCTGTGTAAGATAGCAGTCAGCATCCTCAGGGTGGAGTTGCCCGATTTGCTCTGGTTGTTCTTCACTCCTAATAACCACCTCACCATCAACTTGATGCCCTGGATCTGAATGGAAGAAGATGAAAGACTGCAGGGTCAAAAATTTGGTACATCCCTGGAGGTACTATATTAAAAAATAAATGCAAGAAGAAGAATTCTATCTCAAAGTGATCTTCAGATGAAATAAAAAGATAAAACACAGCAGGTAGATGGAGCTTTTGGAGATACACAAAAGTTCACTGCTGACCTTCGCCATAGTCTCTGGGGATACTTCATCATCAGAAACCCAAAGTTTGGTTGTTTTCTTGCCTGGGATCTACAAACAACACAAACAATTAGAACACTTCATATAAAAGGAAAGACTTGCGCCCTAATTTTCTATATACTCTAGAAGATGATCTGAGGACCTAAACACTCGACATTTTCTGAATAACAAGAAGTGTGGATGTGTATGCATATGGTGTGCGTGTACCCTGTCGTTCATGAGCAGATCCTTCACA
This sequence comes from Australoheros facetus, assembly GCA_030220045.1. NCBI lineage: Eukaryota > Metazoa > Chordata > Actinopteri > Cichliformes > Cichlidae > Australoheros > Australoheros facetus. Next base: position 3,649 of record JASGAU010397723.1, read on the forward strand.
ATGAAGTTGGCGACTAGAGATTTGAGAGGTGCAGCAAACTGTTCTGGGGCCAACTGGGCCAGATGACCCAGGGTGGTCAGTGGAGTGATGAGCTGCTCCAGGTTACCAGTGTCCAGACTTTTGTGCAGAGGCTGAAGGAACACACAACATGTCACTGACGGTTTTATCTAAAGCCAAACATCGGCACAATCAGCATTACTGTTTTAGGACTATATGATAATGAAGACCCATCAGTGTTTCATGTTTCATTCTCAGGATTTAATTTATGTAAAGTGAATACTGAGTTCGTGTCGGTGTGCTTGATTTACATTTTATTTACAATTTGATAAAAGAAGGACACTTCCCCTTCACTCTATCAAATTGCTTCTGATTGGCTGCCCCTTGCAAACAAAAGGTTTAAACAGCAAGTGGGTGGAGGACTAGGAAAAAACTGACACCTACTATTTAAAGCAGTGTGAAGCCTGAGCGTCCGCCTCACAGGTATTATTACACAGTGTGAGCATCCACCAATGTAACAGTATATATATATATATGTGTAACAGAAAATAGAGATAATTAAAAAAAGATGAGAAAAAAAAGTTAATAAGTCCCATTTAAGTAATTCAGGTATTGATTCACAAGGGGTTTTTGATTCATGTGTACCAAACTGATTGGCTGACTGACCTCAAAGATTTGGGCAAAGTGTGTGTCTCTGTTGCTGAACATGGCGTTGATGCAGTGGATGGCATATTTAGCCTGGCGGGGAGGGCCTCTCTTGGCTTTGGCCTGTAGTACCGGTAGTAAAACACTTGGGGGAGCAGATGGGGAGAACACCATTAAAAAATAAAATACAGCAGAAAGTTGCCATAACTCATGCAGAAAGCAGAGCATCCTTAGTAAGTGTATAAATAATGTATCACTGAATTCCAGTGCCACTGCAAATTACAGTCACACTTACAACAAGTCAGGGAAAGCATTATCTGGTTTCTGACACTCACGATTTGATGTGAGGAAAACTCTCCTCCATCTTGCTTCCTGTGTTCTTGAAGATCTGCAGTGCCGCCTCTGCCACCTTCTCATCATCCATTTTCAGACAGCCGAGCAGAGACTCAAATGTCTCCGCAGAGTGGAATGACACTGGATGTGTGAATGACAGCACCTGTGAGTGATGACAGATGGGTCAAACAGCTGCATGGAGTAATTAATGCTTCTCCATCTTAAACGGTCATTAAAAAAAAAAAACAAAACAAAAAAAAGACACATTAGTGATATTTTAAGCAAACGTGTAGAAGTGGAAAGTCTTTTACTCATCATTAATAATTTGTTGTGTTTGTGTCACTATAAAGGCTACTGCTGCCAGCCCTAAAGCATAACTGCAGTAGAGACATCATCATCAGCGAGTTGTTCTTTTTGTCTTGTCATTCAATTTCACCCAACAACACCAATTTATTTATTTATCTATCTATCTCACTGATTACTAGACTTGCAGGTAGCAATTGACACGACAGAAGCAGAAGGGACTGACTGAGTGCAGAGCCTGTAATTTAGATTTATTCCTGCAGGTATTCAATTTATGTTAAATGGCGCACCCACACAAGATAATGAAGTGGCTTACAGCGGAGTAGTCATCATCTCAGTTTGCAGATAACGTAACAGACATTTGTGTTTATTACTGATCTTTACCTTTAGCAGTTCCAGCCCTGCTCTGATGGCCTCTTCAGTAGGAACACCCTCCTCCTCATCATCAGCTGTTCCATCTATAGATTTGTTTACCTGTTTTATCAGAGCACTGATAGATGATGGTGGAGATTAAAAGGGAGACAAAAACTGTGTCAATTTCTGCATAATGGAATCAGATATGACTGTTATTTGCATTCTTTTTATTTGTTGGATGGCCTAAAGTTTGAATCCTAACACACAGCACCTGATGGACTCTGTGTCGATGTGTACAGGAGCAATCCTCTCCAACAGGAACTTCACCATTTCCAGGAATGGATTGCTGGGCTGTTTGGGGCTTCCAAGTTTTTTAGTGATGTCTCGCTGAAAGGATGGCAAACAAAACAAAACAAAAATGTAAAAAGTAATGCAGACACATTTCTGTCTAAAACACACGAGACTATAATGAGATAAGATAAAACTTTAATGATCCCACAACAGGGAAATTTGCGCGTTACAGCAGCTCAGTACAGAGAAGAATGAAAAGATGAATAAATCAAATGAAATAAAATAGAATAGAAAACACTATATACATAAAATATATATCAATATCAACACACACACACACACCAAAACACTATTGTCTGGGCCTTTTTAATATTGCCAAACCAAAGCCACCTAAAGTGATACTTCACAGCTCGAATGCCGTTTTCTCATTTTTTAGACGTGGAAATACAAACATTGCAGCTTGAATGCGCGACATCTCATTTATGCACAGCAGTGATCCCCATTATTTAGTTCACTTAATTGTTGTCAACTTAGCAAATTTGCCGCAGGATTNAAAAACCCCCAGCTTTCTACTGTGCAAAAGTCTGGTGCCACTTCTCATTTCTTTACATTTTCTTTGGGAAATGGGAAATAGGCAGAGCAATTTATGCCCAAACATACATGGAAAAACAGTATATAAGTCAAAAACAGAGTTTGTACAATTCTAAGGTGGCTGAAAGTCAGTATTTGGTGTGACCGCCTTTATTGTTCAACACAGCCTGAACTCTGAGGCAGCTCTCTTGTCATTTCTGTAAGAAGTCTTCAAGAATGGTCTCCAAGCTTCCTGAAGGACATTCAAAGCTCTTCTTTGGATGCTGGCGCATTTTGTTTTCTCTCTCAAGATGATCCCACTCTGCTTCGATAATGTTGATGGTACTTTTCTGCGCTCATCCATTTTGACAAGATCTCCAACACCATTGGCTGAAATGCAACCCCAAACCATAACAGAGCCTCCACTGTGTTTTACAGATGGCTGTAGACACTCACTGTTGACCTCCAGCGTAAACACTCACAATATGAACCAAAAATTTCAAATTTGGATTCATCCCTCCATCAGACCTGTTGCCACTGATTTTCAGTCCAGTTCTTATGTAATTTAGCATACCTCAGCCTTTTCTCCCTGTTTCCCTTCCTTAAGAATGGCTTCTTGACAGCCGCCCTTCCGCTGAGACCATTTCTGATGAGGCTTCAGTGAACAGCAGATGGCTCAACTGAAGGGCCAGATCCATCTCTCAGGTCCTAGATCAGGAATTTACTGGATTTTTTTCCCTGTTTCTTAAAGACATGGCTTTCAGATTCTGTTCACCTGCTGTAGTTTGCCCACCACTTCTTCTTTTGTCCTCCACTTGTCCAGTTTCCTCAAATTTTTTATGGACACACTCCACAGCTTGCCAAGATATGCAAAGTTTTTGGCAAGCAGCTCTTTTGGAATCACCTTGGTGCAAAAATACTCTTTTATTCCTGTCAAACTGAGTTATCATTGGCAGTGTTCAGAGATTTAACTAAAGAAACGGGAACAAATTCTGTAGTTTGTAACAGGCTGCTAATAACAAAGTGTCTAAAGATAAGATTGGTTCTTTGCTAAGCTGTCTGTTATGTGTAGTGAATCCTTTGAGTTAGGTGCCTTTTTTATGCTTGAATGATTCATAGGCCAGCGCTAAGTGGCTTAAACAAAAACAAACACTCCTCTGAAAATGGTCAGGTTAAAGGAATGAACTTAAAATGAGTGGGAATGCAGCATAAGTCTAAAGAAAAACTTTGAAAGACCTTCAGAAAATCTGGCTCCTTGATAGTAAAATATAAAGAAATGAGGCCCAAGCCTTGCATAGCACTGTATGTACCAAGGGTACATTTGTAAGAGCGAAGGTCTCTTGCCACAGGCACACCTCTCAATCTGTCTACTCTGTTCAGTGAGTGACAGAGTAACTAGCAGCAGCACCCAGACATCAGACAGAGAGAGAAGAATTATGGCAGGCAGTCCTAATAAAATCCTCCTTATAACAGGGCGGGGGTGGGGGTGAATTTTGTTTCAATACATTTCCCCAGAGTGACAACGACAGGTCACTAAAACTGTCATGAAGACTAAAACTACCAAACATTTTACAACCACCTCTTAAATGTACTAAAGTCCTGCAACTGTTCATTTAAAATGATTACTCAAAAAAAGAAAAAAAGCTTCTTTATACCCCAAATACTGACATAATGTTTATTGTTACAAATGAAAACAGAGCTCCACTGTTTTCTTTCCAATACTGGAAGACGTCAATTTTATGGACAAATAAATACTTTTAAAATTACACCAACTACGGGGGAATCGAGTCAAATAAAACAAAGCTCGTGGAGGGATGAAAACATTTTGGTCAAAGGAAACCGCACTGTTATCTCTAAGAATGTCGACACTCACCACACAGACTTCAGCTTGCTTGCAAGAGCACGAGGGGCTGACCAAGGTTTCCAACTGATCTCTGATTCGCTCATCATCATCGAGGACCTGAGCCAGCTTCTTCACAAAGTCCTGAGCCTTGCCAGGGTCTGGCAGGTTCCCTGTTCACACAGACATTTCAGCATGTCACAGTGAAATCGATGTGAAATAAGGGCGATAAGGTCACCCTGCAATCTCTTTTATTCATTTTTCCTGTCTGAAAAGATGTGCTGAATTCATTTCAGAGAGATCCTTACTTGTGATCACCATGACTTTGGCAAAAACAGCCTTGCTGGATGCTTCAGACTGCAAATTAAAAAAAAAAGTATTTTAGAAACACGGCTGCAGTTATCTGTGTACCCAGCTTGACAGTTTTGTGCTGTGTGTTAATCACCTTGGGTTTTTTGATCAGGTCCAGCAGGTCTTTGACATGATGTCTCAAAAGATTCTGGCACTTCCACATCTCATTCAGAGCTCTGTGAGTGAAAGAAGCGAGGGAATGGTGATAAAAATACACTCAAACAATATAATCCTCGATCCTTTGATAAACATGTTGTTGCATAACTATTTGAAACACTTACTTAACAGCATTTGTGTCCAGGGTGGCGTACAGGTAGTACAGACACTTCATTCTTTCTGTGGTTTCCAGGTTGTGAGGAACCATGTACTGGGCAAAAACCCGCTCCACCAGCAACCTGTACAAAGATGTCAGATTTTAAGGAGGGAAAACAAACAGGCCCAATTTTTGCTGTTTGTGAGTTAAAGTGTTCTGAAAGTCATTAACCATAAGATCCAAGCTGGTATAGAAAGCAGGAGCTAAACTTTTAAATAAAACCTAAACTAGCTACTGATCTAATATAGGAATAAATACTGGCTCCTGTGAGTTTACTTTAGACATTAATTCATTACTTATTTAAAGTTACCCCACTGGCCTGTGCATAACCAAGATCCTCAACAAAAACCTGCCAGCTGTTCCTGGGCGCGCCGCAACTCTCAGGGCCGACCTTCGGAGCTCAGACTCAAACTGCAATCTTCTGTTAACCCTCTGGGGTATATTTGGCCATTTTTGACTACTTTTGTTTTTAGCTTTATAGTTGACCTTAGAAACTGTTTACCTTGCCTTGTTTGGTATCATTCTTTTCAGCACCACCTCATGTGTGTGACTGTATAGTTATTCTTTCATTTTGACATACTGTATTAACACATTGGACTTAAAATCACATAAAAACATAAAATCAGAATAGAAAAAAAGTTAAATTTTTTTACTGTTAAAAATCACAAACATGCTTAACGAATTATTTTTACAACTTAAAATGCAAATATAATTTGTAAATTTTCAAAACTTATGTAAAAATATAGTAAATAATAAAGTTATATACAACTATTCACATTAAAATGCAGGAAAGGCCTCAGGCGTTTTTCTGTACAACTATATGCAGAGCAATCAGGACTCACATTAAGAGGCTACACAAAGTATTTATGCCACCTGAAAAAACAGTTTCTGTCCTCCACAAGACTGAGGGGCCCATCACAGGCAAAACTTGCCAGCAATATTGTCTCTTTTACCTCTTTTTCCTCAGCAGGCAAATGCACCAAAATTCACCCAAATGCGCCATGTTACTGCATAATTTTCTGATTGGTTGATGTGGTGCATATTTCCACCAACAGCAAAGGGGTTGTCGGGAATTAGTTTGTTTTGCTTTGTTTTTTTTTAGCAAGCACTTCCTGTTAGTGAAACTCCCGTTTTCGCCGTTTATTTCTGCACAAAACGCGCATCGAAGGTGAGGACAATATACAGGAAAAAGTGTGGCGTAAATTATTGAGCATAACTCTGGTTTTACTTGGCCTATCAACGTCATTTAAAAACTGGTACATAGTTTGAAGTCTGCACTTTCGATTCATGTTTAAATGGAGACTCAGCGCAGCAGCGTGCCTATGCTACGTCATCTCAAATGGGCGATGTCATTTTGACGCGTCTGCGTGTCCGTGGAATCCAGAGGGTTAAACACTATCTTAAAACTAGCCTGTGGGGGCTCAGAGCCAATCCCTGATGTAATCCCATCCCCACCTTAAATCCATCTGTCACTCCTACTGCACACTTCACCACTATCTCGCTGTCCTCATACATGTCCTGCACCACCTTCACACATCTCTGTCTAATTAAAAAGACTGATATATATAACTTAAATGTAGGGTTGCAACGGTGTGAGATTTTCACGGTATGATAATCGTCTCAGAAAATATCGCGGTATCACGGTTATCGCGGTATCACCGTATTTCACATATATTATTATAAGTTACACTGTTTTTTGTTTAACAAATTATTTTATTGTACTTGGAACCATTTTTAATGACAGTTTTGTTTAAAATGTCTCCTTTAAAAAAAAAAGAAAAAAAAAAGCTATACACCTCCTGTTTTTATTTGCAAAAATTGCAATATTAGAATGAGGAAAAAGCCAAATCTTTATATGAAAATGAATCTCTTTAGTT
>JASGAU010397725.1:0-16093 GCA_030220045.1 Australoheros facetus
TCTACCTTTTTTAAGAGTGCATCTTCAATCGCTTCGGGTGAGCCATAGCACTCTTCGAGACGTTCCCAAACCATCTTGGCACCTGCAGAAGGATTGAGGACTCCGCGGATCCTTTTGGCTTGTTCTGATGACTTGGGACCCAGCCACTTTGTTAACAAGTCCAAGTCCTCTCTAGCAGACAGATTTACACATTAAAGACATCACTATATATATATATATATATGTGTGTGTGTGTGTGTGTGTGTGTGTGTGTGTGTGTGTGTGTGTGTGTGTGTGTACTATTCTGACATTAAATAGTACTAGTACTAGTGATAAGTCAAACACCAATATGTAGTTGTCCTTTATCAGTGGTTCAGGAAAACTACAATTATCTAAAAGTAATAATAACACATTAATATTCCACCTTAGTAAGTAGAAGTCCTGCATTCAAAAGTATAGCAAAAATACTGTCAACCACCAGCACTATCCCTCAGCCTCCTGGCAGCAGAATCTTTAGGTGGCTCAAATCCCCTGAAAGCACATGTTCTAGAACACATAATTAGCAGGTCTCAATAGAGATTAATGGGGTACATATGAGCCTCAGTAACTTTATGTATCATATCAATTCATTAAGAAATGCTAAAATCATAATAAATATAAGCCTGAGAATACTGTCACTTTATGTGATTGGCATTATTATGGTAAAAACTAACTGGTTTTAGGCAGAGACATCTATGGTATAAATTTGAAAATCTTAGGTGACACTGTTTTGAGTTATCATATTCACAAGATTAATTAATGATCCAAGACATTTTTTACAAATAAAAAACTGAAACGTGCGGTGAGGCCCAGATCGAGGAGTTTGGTGATCAGCCGGTTAGGGACGATGGTATTAAATGCAGAGCTGTAATCAATGAACAGAAGCCTCATGTAAGTCCTGATGTTATTTTGCTTGGGCACTGGAATGATGATTGTTGTTTTCAGACAGGTTGGTACAATCTCCTTGGCTAGAGACACATTAAAAGTTTCCGTGAAGACATCTGTGAGCTGGAATGCACATTCTTTGAGCACTCTTCCTGGGATGGCGTCTGGTCTCTCTGCCTTCTTTGCATTCACAGACCTGAGGATGCATCTCACTTCTTCCAATGCTACGTGAGGTGTGTGGTCTGTACTAGCAGGGGAAAGAGCAGCTCCATTGTCTACCCCTGATGTGTCAAAGTGGGCATAGAAATGGTTAAGCTCTGCCACTAAGGAGGCATTGATGTTTGTGGGTGCATCACAACTTCCCCCATAGTTGGTGATCTTTTGTATGCCTCGCCACACTTGTGTTGGGTCTCTGTTGGTGAAGTGGTCCTCAATCTTCTCCTTATACAAGGTTTTGACCTGTTTGATGCCCTTCTTCAAGTTGTGCCTTGCTCTGCTGTACTGTACTCTGTCTTGCGCTCCTTCAGAAGAGCTTGGACCTCCCTCGTCATCCAGGGTTTCCGGCATGCAGCATGGAGCAGCCAGGAATCAAACCGCCAGCCTTCCGATTAGTAGGTGACCTTCTCTACCTCCTGAGCCACAGCCACCCCAGGGAGGAAGACAGAGCATCAGGGAGGGAGAAGAGATGGAGATCCTTTCCTAAAAGAAAGGCATGGTATTTGACAGCCTTGGAATCAGGGGTGAAAGTAAGCCGGTACTGCGTACCACTAAAAGATTCTGCGCCAGTACATGGCTGCACTTTGGGTCAGAATAGATCTGCTAGCAAAAGGCAGTCTAAAACACGACTTAATCAGTGAATAAATAGCTTTTTCTCATTTCAAATTGTTTCTGAACTGTTCATGCTATGCTGGAGCCTCAGTTCTCTGGCTTCTCTCCCCTCAGAGCTCAAGGCTTTCGTCAATGGCCAGCCTGTAAAACATTCATACATTTAATGTCTGTCTACTCGTTACAAAATATCCCAATTAAAAGCAAAGAGAGATTAACTAATTGTGTTTCATGTCATTCTGCTCAATTTCTACAACACAGCACAGCTCAAAAACACCACTTATGACCGGAGATTTTATTGATGCTACAGGAGAGCGCATTTACCTCCAAAACACAGTGGTTGCCAAGGGGACTGAGGTTTGAGGAAGTTTGGTGATTATTTCTTTACAGAAGTTTTGTATTGGTGGACAGAGCCAGAATGCATGGAGGTGGTCATTAGTTGTGTTAAGTGTACAGTGTGTGCAAACTAAGAAATGAAAAAATATATTCCACTTTGCCCAATGCTTCTAATTTCTGCCTTATACAGGTAGGCAGTCAAGTAAAATATTGATTAGGAAACTAAGGAAAGAGTTTCCTTGGTTCTAAAAGAGAAAGAAAAGGTTGTGTAAAATTGAATAGTAAGGGTGAGCAAGGCGATTTAAGAAGGGGGTTAATAGTAAACTTGTAAAGTGTTAAAGGCTTAGAATTGGACCACCTGAAGGAGTTTAAAGAAAAATAAATGATGTAAAGGGGATACAGCCCTGTTGAAGTAACTGAGTTAATAAAATGACATTAAAAAGTGAAAGTGGTCGGGGCGCCTGGGTGGCTTAGTGGTGAAGCCAGCGACCACATAAATGTGCCACGTTGCGGTGCAGGCGGTGCAGGTTCGAGTCCCGGCCTGTAGCCAGTTTGCCCGTGTGTCTTCCCCTGTATCCTTCCCTCGTTTCCTGTCTGCCGATAAAAGCCACTGTGGCCCAAAATGCAAAAAAAAAAAAAAAAAATGATGGTGGTGGTTGAAGTTGGTAAAAAAAAAAAAAAATGAATAGACTAAGATGGGTAAGAATAAATTGGGCAATGGGGGCAACTTGGATGAAATGAGGTTGAAAAGACTTGGGGAAACTATTGGCAGGGTACACCCTGTAGCACAGAGAGACAGACAACCATTCACACTCACATGCACACCTATGAGCAATTTAGACTGACCAATTAACCTAACCCCAGTAACTGCACTAACTGTCTTTGGACTGTGGGAGGAAACCCACGCAGACACGGGGAGAACATGCAAGAGGTCCGGGCCAAGGTGGAATCGAACCCAGACCTTCTAGATGTCATTGTAGCTGTGAGGCAGCACCGTGCCGCCTTAAATTCTTCTTTGTGTGGAGAGGCGTCACCCCCCTTTGTGTGGGATAAGGGCTCCTGTCTGTGTTTGTGTTGAGTACTTTGTGTGTTTCTGTGGGGGTTGCAGACCACTGCAACTGGTTAACAGGAGTTGTAGCGATATTATTATAGATAAAATTAAATACAAAATAAATGAGTTTTCTTTTACTGCTAAATCTTATGAGCTTCTTTGAAGGATGTTTTTAGTATGTAAAAGTCTATGAGCCTCTCTTTTTGAGAAGTTGTTTGAGTTTGCTAGAAACTATATGAGCCTCAAAGGAGATCTATGTTTGATAGAGACATTTTTGAAGATTTCACTTTGGAGTTAAAATATATAAGACTGGAAAAAAAGAAGATTTTATGAGTATGAGTAAAATCCATGAAACTCCCTTAAAGGGGGGGATTTTTAACATAGTAAGAATTTCATGAATCCAACAAAGGATGTGTTGATGGAGAAGGATGTTTAGGTGTGAAATAAATGGAAATTTCCTTTGTTGATGAAATAATAATGTGGTATGTGGAAGACAAAGTTCATTATGAATAATTGATCTTAGCGGTTACTAAATAATGAAATTAACCTTTACCCTTTTTCTTCTGCACTCTGAGGTGAAAACAGCAGGACAGAGCGAGAACTCGGAGATCATAGAGAAGCTGCAGGCTGGCAACTGGCTAACCCTGGAAGTGTGCTGATATTTGACTGCAATCTGAAAAAAAGGCGAGTGTGTTTCATTCACAAAATTCCTTTGATAAAAACCTTTCTAAAATTATATGGGTACACATTTATTTTGTTTCATTGATGGGCCCATAAAGGCCTATACTTCAATTTTGGGGTTAATAAAGCACATCCATTTGATGTAACTCTGCAGAAGTGACTTGGCAACCGACTGACTAGTTAATTAATCAAGGGGATACACTCATGGGGTTTAAAATTTATTGAAATTAGCAAATGTGTTTTACCGTGCATACTGGGTTTTTATTTTGTTTAAAACTAAATAGGTAGTAACTAATAGTAACTTAAATAGCTCGAAGTAGTCTTGGTTTTAGTAATTAGTTTAATTTACAATAAGGTAATTAAATAGAGTCATTAAAAATGTCAGTTAAGAATACCAAAGCTCCCAAAGCAATTACTCCGGTGTAGGAATATTCATGGTATATGCCACATAGATATCTTACATACATTTATTTGCCTGAGAAAATTGTCTTTGATTGGAAGAATAACATAACTGATTAAAAATACAGAAGCTTATAATGTTTTGCGTCATCATGAACTTATATGTATTCTGACTGTACAATGATGAAGACTAAACAATGATAGAAATGGAGACTTTGAGGTCACCCTGTTGTTGAATTTCTCTGTTTTCCACATTCTGTTTTGTAAATGATGTAATCAAGACTGATATGCTGTGACTATATGAAACTGTAAGTTGAAGTAGAAAGTGCCAGTACTTCATGTCGTCTTACGGCATGCAGTCTGGTCCAGATATCTGAACTGTTTGAAATGGCTTTATTAAATGTAATATTTGGACTCCTTATTCTGTCTGTTTGGTGTCAATTCCTGTTCGATAAAACGAACATGCAGAAACTTAAAGGCTTAAAACAGCAACACACACACACACGCTTATTATTGAAATTCCTTCACCGGTTGAAGTAGTTCAAAAGAGTAATCCTTTGATCGCAAAGATATCAGACAAGTGGCACGAGCGATGGCCTGATATCAAAAAACCTTGGCCAAAGCGGGGATTCTAAACCCAGAAGTGATTAAGACCATGAGAGTGCTCGTGTCCACTTAGAAAGCAAACCAGAAGAAGAGACAAGAAAAGAGACAAGTGAAACTTGATGTTCTTCAACTGTTTGAAAATGAAGGACAAAAACTCATACAAGCTACAAAGGAGAGGAATAAAAGTTTGGAAGAGATTGAGAAGAATACAAAACGAACAGAGAAGTTGGTGGCAGAAATTAATGCACCACTCTCACACACGGATCCAGTACAAAGCCCACCTCCATATGAAAAGAAAGTGAATTTTGAAGATACATAACCAGAGTTTCCAGTACTTATTCATGATGGCAGCTTTCAAATCAAATCAAAGCTGAGACGATTATAAGGCTGACTCTAAGTTTTAAAAGTAAAAAGAAAACATCAAGTTTGAAGATTAGAGATGAAAGGCAGAACGGAAGGATGGAAGAAGAAGAAGGTGATGAGGAAGTGACCCGGAAGGAATTGTGGGTGGATATGACCCTACAATGAGTAGACTGGCGAGAGTGGAAAAGAAAGGAGAGAAGATGAAGGTGAAAGAAGATTCAGGAGATGACAGCTCTGATGAAAATGAGTGTGTGTGCAGCAATGAAGAATGGGAAAGAAAAAGTTCTTCCTCTTCAAGGTGTCTTCCAACGGCATCTAGCACAAAAATTGAAGAAGACAGACAGAGAACTTTAAGAGGGATTGAAAGAGGTATGGATGAGTGTTTGTCATACCTAGACAAAGCAAGTCAAACCGCTTTGAAGAACCAATTAAAGGAACTGAAGGCTCAAAAGAAAGAGCTCCAGAAAGAAGGACATCAGAAATCAGCAATGGCACTACACCTGAGGAAGGGAAAGACACCTGAGAAGATGTGTCCAGTGATTATAAGAGGACAGAATTTGGAGTATAAGTCCCGGCAGAGGTAGTGGGCCTTGGAAGCATGGAAAAAAGAGTGTACACAGACCACATCGCCCACCAAGTGGAGTTGTACAGGAAAAAAGAGCACAACCAGAAAAAAACAGAACCAAGAGACTCTCAGAAAATCAAATACAATTGGGGGAAAATAAGAAGACAGACAAGAAGCAGGAAGGATGCTCAATCTGTTGCTCGGTTCTTGTGTAAGAGAAGTTGCAGCAAATGGGGACTTTTGGATTGAAAATCCTAAAAGGATGGAAAGGAATGTGTGAATGAAACAAGGAAGTTGATTTTAATATCTTAATCTTGTTATAATCCTAACATCTAACCACATTATAATCTTAATATTTACTCTAATTGCCAATTTTTTAATTACTTATGCTTATTATAGGAGTGTTGGTTTCCAAGGGGAGAACAGAATTGAAAAATAACACAAATGGGAATTTCACATTTATATTTAATGGGATAATCAACATTTGATGTTTTCAACATGACATGGACATAACATGAAGAGTCGATGCTGTTGGAGAACTGCAGTTTGATATATTCTTATGTTTGCTTTATGTTTATATGATATTAAATATTGATTTAATATGTGTAAACTGTAGTAAAATATAATAGTTTGATTCAGTCTTTGAGAATTTTACAGTATGGCTTATACTTAGATGTATAGCACTTTCTGGGGTCAACTAATTTGAGAATGATGTCTGTTTTGATTGAGTGAGTACATTTGGGACCTCAGATGTTTATTTTATTGTCTCAATTTAGGGAAAGGGTTTTTAGGCAGGGAACAGGTCCATTGGAAGGATCGATGGGTCGACCAGCCAGAATCTGGACATTATTTACTGAGGATTCCATATGTACTTGCTTAAAGCTATATATCAATTATTAACATTTCCCTTTTCTTTTTGAATTCCTCTGGATACTACATATGTGGTCGCCTAGGCAGAGGGACCGTGGAAGAATTTTCCAGTCTTTATTGTTCGATGGACATTTAAGAAAGATGGCTTCTGGGCTGGTTTTTCGCTCCCACACCCGAAAAGAAGTCAAAATTTGGTACAATTATGCTATGAAGAGTATCATGAGAAGAATTGTTTTTTGATGTAATGGGAATCATCATTTTAAACGTTGAGCCACTGAACACTGACCTATGAATCATTCAGTGTCGTATCTACACATAACAGCCAGTTTAGCAAAGAGCTAATTGTATCTTTTGGCATTTTGTTACTTGCAGCCTTTCACAAAAACACATAATTAGTTCCCATTTCTTTACTTGATTATATTAAAAATGCCAAAGATAACAGAGTTTGACAGACATAAAATAGCATGGCAGTGGCTTATTTAGTGTTTTTAAAGGAGCAGACTGAACACTTCAAACAAGACCACACACAGACTCACAGGTAGACCCAGGGACTGCTCAATATCTGCTGACCTCTGGTGGACAAGTCAGGTAGAAGTTGATAACGTGAGATACTCCAAATTAAGTGCCCAGAGGAGTTAACCAGATGTCTGCTGACCCGTCACACTTGCTTGTAGAGCATATATCAACAAACTATGGCCCAGGGCCAAAAGTGCCCCATGGACCCCAAATTGTAATCAATTAAAGCATTATGTGAATTTAGCTCGAGGCAACTGACTGCAGTGCGTCAGTACTGCTACAGGGTGCTCCACTTGTGTAGGCTAACAAACCTTTGGGCTGATAGATAAACATCCTCTGTGCAGACATGGCACCACGACTCTGATGGTCTTCCAGAGAGAGGTGAACATCTCAGTTGTTTTCATTGGGTTACATAACAATTAGAATAATTCATTACAGTAACCTGAGTAAAACATATTCTTTCATGTATTCACGTATAAGACAATGTGTGTGTTCAAAACAGTTAGTCATAAAGAGCAGTCAAATCTTTCTGTGTTCAGTGATGGAAGTCCTGGATCATAACAATATTATGAAACTCAATAAACATACTGTAGCAGTAAGTATTAAAAAATAAAGATATGAAATTTAAATTCTTTATGATGGATTTGACTATATGAAAACACAAAAGTCATAAAGTACCAAAGCCCAGCAGTGTTGGTGTCATGTTTCACTGCAGTTGTTCAGTGTGTTGCTCCTAATTACTTCATCACTGTAATCCTTAATGGCCACCTCAGAAAAATGTTGCTCACTTGAAGTACTTTGGTGGAGTGTTGGCTAGCTAGCAAGCATGGTTAGCAAGCTGCATAAACTGTACTGGTGCACAACACACACACACACACACACACACACACACAGCAGCGCCTCCAGAAGGGGGGCAGCATGGCCACAGTTCACCTATCTCCCCATGTTTTTTCTGTTTGTCTTCTTCTTTCCTTAGGAGGACCCTGGCTCTCCTACTTAAAGAAAAATAAGTGCAGTGATGTTGATTCCTGCAGTAACTGCTGTTCTTCAGCCTGTAGAAACTATCCTACAGCTGCTGCACAGGACCTAAAACATTTAGTGTCAGAAATGCTGCTTTGGTGATGCTTGTATCATCCTTATTGCTGTCAGGGAATGTTTACAAGCATCTCAGAGTGAGGAGAAGCCAGAGTGTCAAACCAGCAACCTGCAGGTCACTAGTTAGTTGCTCTAACTTGTGGTTTTGTCCTCATCCAAGTAGCCCACCAGTTACTTCCAGCTGCACACCCAAAGAGCCTCACCAGCATTATTTTACTTCTTTGTGGGCAGCTCAAGCATACATGGACATGTTTTCTTTAAAAAATAAAAATCATGAAACAAATGGGTCATGCGGTGGTTAGCACTGTTGCCTCACAGCAACAAGGTCCTGGGCTCAAGTCCACCTTGGCCCTGTGACAGGCTGGTGACTCGACCAGGGTGTAAGCTGCCTCTCGCCTTATGATAGCTGGGATGCAGAAGGAAATGGATGGATGAAACAAACCTCAATAATGTTACTATTTTGGCAGTGTTTTGGACAAAACCTTACAAAAGAGAATTGCAAAAATGTGGGCCTAACAGAAAGTAAAAGACAAAAATGAAATGTGAAGGATGTATTTGAAACTTTATTAAATTCCTGAAATAGAGAAAAGAAAAACGATACTTTTGAAATATATGCTTCAGAAAACAAGGAGAACAGATACAATATGAGAACATGGCATCAACTACTGTGTAGTCCATAAAACCATGCTACATACATTCAGCAGCCACTTTATTAGGTACACTTGTTGGTTGGTTGGTACAAACTGTTTTAATGAGTTTAATGAGCTTCATTTCTTGGTGAAAAAGCCACAATGAACAGGCCAAACTCCAGAGCAGGACTGGTGAACGCCTCGCCCTTCACCACAGTCTCAGAGCTTATTGCACTGCGGGAGGCCTTTAAGTCCCTGCAGGAGGAAAACTGCGAGCTGAAAGAAGATGTGCAAAAAGTCCAACAACAACTTGAAGAGGAAGAAAAAGGGAAAACGGAGGCAAAAAGGGAAATGGAGAATATAACGAAGGAACTGACAACAGTAAAGAAAGAATTAGAAGAAGAAAGAAAAGGAAAAGAGCGTGTGGAGAAGGATGCGCAAGATTTAAAAAAGAAACTGCTGGAAGTGCAACAAGCCCTAGAGGAGGAAATCAAAGGGAGACTGGAGGCAAAAAAGAAACTAAAGAACAACTTGACAGAAGTACTGAAAGCAGTGGAAGAGGAGCAAAAACAGGAAACAAAACTTAGTTATCAATATGCAAAGAAGGAAGTTGACATTGTTAATAAGGAACTGTTAGAGGTGAAGAACGCTTTAGAAAAAGAGAGAAAGGAAGAGAGCAGGCAGAGGAGGAAATAAACTGTGAAGCAAAAACTGCTGGAAGTGCAGCATGTGCTAGAGGAGGAAATTCATGAAAAACTGATGACCAAAAAAGACTCAGAAAACCTAAAGAATGAATTATTAGCCACACAGCTAACACTAGAGGAGGAGAAAATAGAAGTTTCTATAAATACAAACCTGGCAGAGACTGAGATGACAGTGAAAGGGTGTAAAACAGCTCTCAAACAGATGAAACTACAACACAAAGAAGCCAAGAAGAATTTAAAAGTGAAAGCAAAAGAGGCCAAAAAGAAACTCAAAGTAAAAGTGAAAGGGGCCAAGCAGCAGCTGCTGAACACAACCAAAGAGCTGAAGAAGGAGCAGCAGAAGAAAACCACTAAGAAGACGTGAAGTCCACTTCCTCTTTCTCCTCATCCTTCCCTCCCTCGCCTCCTACCACGCCTTTCTCTTTCCCACACCTAACTTTCCATTCGTCATCCCTCTCTTTCCCTTTCTTTGCCCATCTCCTTTTTAACTTTTTTTTAGTTAAATTTCCTTTTTTTAGTGGATGAGTTGTTGTTTCAGTTAAGTGTCCTAATTTTTAGTTGTTAAATTTCCTTTTTGACTTTTTTTTTGTTAAGTTAGATGTTAGATTCAACTCACTGTCATTGTGCGCACAAGGCACACAACGAAATGTTCGTTCCAGATCACTCATCCAGAGACGATCATCTGCGGTCATGCAGCCAGGGACCAGCGCTACCGTTAGGCCATGTGGTTTAAGTGGCTTGCCTAAGGACACAACGCAGTGCAGGGACAGGGGCTCAAACCGGCAACCCTCTGGCTGCAAGGCGAGCGCCTACCCACTGCGCCACTGCCACACAGTTTAGGTGTGATTGAACTGTACCTTCATATAATAAATGAATACAAACTAAACAAAAGAGGTTTCTGTCAGTATGTACAACAGGATGAGAGGAAGAACTAGCTCGTGTTTGTGTGTGTGTGTCCTCATGGCTCCATTAATGGTGTGCAATTCATTTTATTCACAGTTGTGTATCACAGTATTTACTGATCCTATGAAGTGTCCCCACAAAAACTTTTGAAATTGCATTTTTTTTAACACTGCAAACCTCATTTAATTCTTTTGCTTTCTTTTCAAACACATTCATCATATATCACCTCAGATAGTAGAAGGACTCTGGACCAGCTCCGCCCCAATGTATCACAGACTCTGTAACAGATCCTCAAACCAGGTCCAGAGTCCATTCACACAGCAGGACGGATCCAGAATGGATCAGAATTACGGATCAGGAAAAGTGTAGGACCGGATCTGAAACAGCTCCGGCCATTTCTCCTCTCATCCATTTTGGATCGCTCCTTGTGGCTTGTTGTCAGCTGTCTAGACACCTGCAGCAACAACAGCTGGTTATCAGCTAACATTATGACGGCTAACTTTAGGCTCGAGTGTCCTAAAAACCTGTTTTCTCTCTGATACAGTTTGATTAAATCATCACTTCGTGTTACACCCACGACAGGTCAGTTGGAAAAACAAAAGAATTCTGTTCAGTGAAAGTTTGTTTTATACAGAAATCTTTATTTCACATAATTTAATTCAGGAGCAAGAATAAAAATGCCGGGTCACTCCCCAATCCACAGAGTAGGTCTGGGGGCAATTTCACTGCAGCCAATCAAAGCACACGAGGTGAATAAAACCTTCAGTGATCTTTAAATCTAATTAGCATCACACAAACTAAATCTCCAAAAACAATTCACCACGGCGAGAGCAGCTAGTGGCTCACAGTTGCACTGTGGGGAGACAAATTTACACTATTAAAGGTTTTATTTAAAAACAATTCTAAACAGTATTACTGCTACTGTACACACTAAAATACCTGGTACATCGATCTACCCCTCTATTGACTACCAGCTGCCTCCAGTTCCAAAAGGGCACAAATCTGAAATTAGGTCATCTATTAATACACAATTTCACAAACACTTTTGTAAGAAATAAAACTTGAAACCTACCAATATTCATGCCCAGGATTATGCCACTCACATGGAGTGAGGCATGCACCTATCTCACTCCACTGGCCTGATCCCACTCGCAAAACTGTTTCTAGTGCAGTTGATTGTATATTTACCCCTGGAAACACTCATTAAAGCCAACGGCCCTTTTTTCCTCCAGTACCAACTGCCACATTCATGTGAGAGTTTATTCTCCAAGTGTTGCAGGTGAGTGATGAAGGATCCACTTCAAAGCTAACAGCAGCATAAACACCAGGCCTCACCAACAGAGAGAGGTCAGGATGTCCTCAGCTGCTCGCCTCACTATCCCTGACACTGCTCAGAAGAACTTCACTCACTTGTATTGAACTCCTTTTCCAAAGTTTTCCTGCCTCCTCCAGAGTAACATGTGGAAGCTTCTCACTGGCACACTGACAGCTGAGTTACTGACAGCAGCACAAGGGTCAGAGCCCTGATAACCCCAGTATACAGAATATATAATATTATTTGAGACAATCACAACCCCTCAGCAGAGTCACTTGCAGCTGCTGTAATCCTGCAGCATGGGGGCGGAGCTGAACAAAAACAGGAATGGACTAGTGCTTATTATCTACTTGGGGTTCAGTATCTTGCCCAAGGATACTTTGGCATGCATCCTGGAGCAGCCAGGAATCAAACCACCAACCTTCCAATTAGTAGGTGACCTGCTCTACCAGCCGAGCCACAGCCACCCCGAATGCAGTTCATAACACCCTACAGTAGTTTCTAGAATCAAATTTATTAGATTTCCCAGTTCCAGAAAATGTGCCTTATTATAAGTTATATAACCAAAGTGCAAATAATGTAGTAAACAAGATTCTAACACACGCCCAACCAGGTGATGTCATCCAATAAGACCAAAATAGTTAATCTTCTGTGATTAGGAGTTCTGACAATGAAACTGATTCCTCTGAATTTGATAATCTTCCATTAAGGGCAGTTCAGTCTAAGTAGTCCTTGCTCACAGATGCTTCTTTGGAGGTAATCGCCCAAACTGTGAGACNCCCCCCCCTCTTCCCCCGAGGGAAAGATAAAAGACCACTGAAAAAATTACTGAACAATGAAATAATTTGTTCTTTCTGTAAATGGTGTGTAATGCCTCTAATCACCTTTGTTTTGTGATTAATCTGGCACACTTACTGAATAAAGGATTCTCAGACCGACGCGTTAGGCAGAGAGATTCAGGCAAGGGCTGGCTTGAACAACCATCCACCAGTAGGCTTTAATGATATTCATAAATTTGAAACAGTTCTGGAAATTAAGACTGTGGTATTTTACAGAGACCAAAACAAGAGATGTAACAAAATTTCATACGGGTTCCCCCAGATGTGATAAAACTTTTTCCTAGTTCTGTTTCAGAACCATCATTATGTACTAAAATGTCACAAGGTAATAACTGGAACACTAGAGGTGATGATTGCATGGAAAAATTCATTTCAGACTCTGAGTTTATCATGCATAGCTCAAAAGGTTTTGATGCTTATATAATACGCAGGTATTAGGTGTTTCCCTCAGCAAGATGATGAGCATCCTTTACAGGGTGTATCATTTGCAGATGTGCATGGGCTTTCTGAGGCAAAATAACAGAAATTAAGAGCTGAACATGGATTAGCTGTAAAAGTGATGAGAGAGAGCACACTTCGAACGAGATGAGGGAGTGTGAGCCGTCAGTAAGGCTTTGTTCGGGGGGCAAACTTGCGCGCTAAAGCCAAGATGTACAGCTGCAGAAAATCAGCAGAAAACACATCAGC
This sequence comes from Australoheros facetus, assembly GCA_030220045.1. Classification (NCBI taxonomy): domain Eukaryota; kingdom Metazoa; phylum Chordata; class Actinopteri; order Cichliformes; family Cichlidae; genus Australoheros; species Australoheros facetus. The sequence goes on from JASGAU010397725.1 coordinate 13,288, forward strand.
TATGTCAGTGTCACATTTTTATATCCTTATTATCAGTAGCACCTGTTCTTACTTGTTGGGTCAGCCTGAAATAATATTTAGAGATTTCCAGGATCCTAAAAGCTGTTTTGGGCTCATCAGAGCCGTGGTTTTGCCACCTCTGGGTCTTTATTTTCTGGTGTTACCAAACAGAACCAAAGCAGGAAAGTTAGTGTTTACTGTGTGCAGAACTTGTGCAGAGATTAATTTACAGGGGAAAGCCTGCAGCCATAACAATGAGCCCCGTGCATTGACTAGAGTTTGGACTCCAACAGAGTTTAATGTGACTCTCGAGAAAGGCAACAAGGTAGCTAAAATCACAGAGGCTTGGCACTTTGACAGAAAAAGTGACACAGTATTTAAAGAGTACACTTCCAGAAATCATTGTCTGTAAACACAGTTCACAGTGCAATCCACAAATGCAAATTGTGATTCTTTTTGGACAGCATGGGCACTACATCCTCTGGACTAGAGGTGAGAGAGACCATCTGGTTTGTCATCTGCACTCAATAGCCTGCATCTCAATTATAGGGGGTGGCAGCTGCACTTCTGGGAAGGCACCATCAACACTGAAAGACATATAAAGGTTTTAGAATGGAATATGCTCCCATCCATATGATGTCTTGTCCAGATAAGACCTGCATCTACTACAACAACATGGCTTCATTTTAGAAGAGTCTGGGTGATGAACCGGCCTGCCTGCAGTCCAGACCTTTCACCAACTGAAAACATTTGCCGGATCATGACATGACAAATATGACAAAGAAGACCCAGAACTGTCGAGAAGCTAGAATCCTATGTCAGGCAAGAATAGGACAACATTCCTCTCCCAAAAGTCCAGCAGCTGGTCTCCTTAGTTCCCAGATGTTTCTGGACTGTTGTTAATAAAAAAGGAGGGAATGCTACACAGTGGTAAACATGGTCTCAACATTTTGTTGTTGTTGTTGTTTCTCTGTACTTCAATAATGTATTTCTGGTCACACTCAGTACTTGTGCAGCAGAGTTCTGAATCAACTGTAACTGATTTATGACTTTATTTTTGGGCAGGGTGGGAACCCTGAATTTGCTGTTAAACATTGGGGACACTGGTGTCTAAAAAATGCACATTTGGTCATGGGCCAGTTACTACAAAGCATTAAAAGCCACATTAAGTTCAGTGTCATCAAAACCTGAAGGCATTTTTGCATCTAGATTTCTCCTAATATTACTGACTACTTTTAGAGGTAAACACTTCCTGTAATTTTATAGCATCTAATGTAAATAGTTAAAATAATGTTTTGTTTTAAATATTATAAGTAGAATGATGAGAAAATATTTGAAATTACAGTCTTATTAACAGTGAGAGTTATACATGATTTAACTGCATTCAGTGCTCCCAGCTGTATGGACCACATGTTCACTATGGGCACATCTATATTTTAGCATTTGTGCTTCTATGCAATAATGTGAGCAGCCTTCTGCAAGTTACAACTACTCTTCTTCTTCAGTTTTTCTCTACTGTAGATAATTAAGCATGTAATCAGTGTCCTATATACAGGATGTTCTCTTGAGAAGACTAGAGATCTTTGCGCATGTGCTGTGTGTTGCTCATTTCAGTCAGGGGACTACAGGACAGAAAACTGTAGCCAGATTTGTGTCCAGTCTGATACATGAACAATGTGAACACCACAAACAACGATGTAAGTCACCTAGGACTGTGGATTAGCTTGTAACTAAAATCCAACATGACTGTAGACCAGCCAGTTAATGATATCTGTCTTGATTGATAAAAAGCCCACTGAAATGAATAATGCAGTTGTTTTATGAGTGTGGCTTTGTTTCCACTGCATTCACTTAGCTCCAGTGGTTCAACACAGATGGTAAATTGCCACAAGCTAGAAAGATGCAAATACAATAAAAAATATGTCATTTTTATTGCTCAGTTTGCTTGCAAAGCTGACAGCTACAACTGTAAGTCATTTTGTCATGATCCAAATAATCAAAACTAAATCATTCATTAGAATCAATCAGGACTCAGCGGAAAACTGTGTGTGTTTGCGTGTATTACTCAACCTTGGATATCCGACAGCTGGCAAGGTTAGTGTGGTTGTCGCATTACTGGCATGAGAAGAATATGAGGGAGGTTCAGTGATGATACTAGGAAGCTAGAGGGTAATGGTGACAGACAACTCTCTGTATGTCCAAATCTCTAGGTGGTCATAATTGTTCATTTAGGGCTTATGTGTAGCTTAACAGCCCATGCACATTGTTTCACTGAATGTTATACACCTCCTCAAAAGCATTGCTTTACATTATGTTCTTTGGCAGTAGCTTAGAGAACCTGAGCTGCTTATGCTCTCTCCAACAAGTTTTCCATGCCACTGGAGTCTGTTGAAACAACGTAGGAGAGGTGAATGGTAACTTTCACCTTTTTACAATCACACATCTTACATAAACGATCTCCGTTGCCAGGCCGAAGTTCCCTATTCAGTAAAGAGACGTCGTGAAACAGAAGTTCCTGGGATGAAAGTAGGAGCATAGCATTGCAAACAGGCCCAGTTCTAGCCCACTGTAGTTGGGTGGGCAGACTGAAAATGTAGGTGGGCAAGTATAAACATAGACTATAAAATATTAGGCTATATTTGTTTGTTTTTAGGGGATTGAATCTGTATTCAACCCCCAAAAAACAAACAAATAGTAACAACTGTCAGGTCAACAGTCTTCCCCATGATTGTGTAGCCTACAGAACTAGACTGAGAGACCATTTAAAGGTGTTTGAGTTAATTAGCTGATTAGAGTGTGGCACCAG
>JASGAU010397726.1:0-12181 GCA_030220045.1 Australoheros facetus
TTGAAAAGTTCAAGGGGGCCGAATACTTTCGCAAGGCACTGTATGTTGTGAGAGCAACTGGTTGATAGTCGTTAAGCTCTAATGCTGTCGTCTTCTTTAGCTGAGGTAGCATTATGCTGCTGCTGCACCTCCCAGTCCCGGTCCATTCTCATTACCAAGTTTTCCAAGGATTTTACAGCAGCCTACCTGCTCCTTCGGCTAAAGCAACGGTCAAGTTTTTAGGGGAGCAAATCCTGTGAGCAGTATCATCTGTAACATCAGATCTCAGGTCTTCCTATCAGTGATCACCTGATAATATGAAACCACTAATCGTGGGCCTTTATTTGAACAAAGTCATTTATCACGGTGGTTTTAAATACATCAGTGAGCCTGCAGAGGGTTTAGATTTAGTTTTGAGTCTCACTTCATGAAAAGCAAATAAACTGTCACCATGCTGCGTTACTCTGGCCTTAAACAACTCTTCACAAAGCACTGTGTGCGCCCCATGCTGATCTAAATAGGGTCTCAGAGGCTTTTCTACACTGAGAAGAAGAAAAAACTTGACTTAAATGATTTAGCAGTGCTTTTTACCAGTGCCTCTGCAGTTTGGCTACTGATGGTTTTTTGCCTCTGGAGAGCTTTGAAAACTATCAGAGTGCTGATTTTCAAAAGTCTTTCATGTCTGGCAAAAGCTGCTAATTATTATTCAACCCCAAAAGCCCAAGGTAGCACAAGGTACATCAAAATCCTTATTTTCTCTATCATGTGTACAGACCTTGAGATGCCTCAACTTGTGACTGTTGTTTTTGCAGAAGATCACATTATTTTTTCTTAATTATTATTTATTAGCTACATGTGAATTAAACCAGTTTAATTGCATGTTTCAGCAGCTTGCAGCTAAAACTACATTCATGATTGAATATTGAGTCAATTGATGTCAGAGTGAGCCAAGGCCAACATGACAAGCAAGTAGAATCACTTAGAATCCCAAGTAGATTATCTTAGTAGAATCATTATAATCTGACCAAGAGAACTGATATAAACATGAGAAAAATGTTCAGGTTTAAAGGGCAGCTCAGACCCACCTCACTCCAGAAAATGTGAACACAAAGCACACAGCAGCAGCTACATGTGAACGCAGGTGTGGCTGGTTAGAATAACATCACTGAAGCAGATTGGGATCATTTTGACAAAGAACAAAAGGCAGCCAACGTCCAAAGAAGAGCTTTGGATGTCCTTCAAGAAGCCTGGAGAACTATTCCTGAAGAGGAAATAAATAAGGTCTATGTGCAGTCAACGCAGGTAATCTCCACCTTCCATGTGCAGCTCCTACACACCACCCTGTGACATATGGCACAAGTGTCATATGTTTTGATTTGCTCGCAGTTTTTATGCGCGGTGCACTCTCTTCTCCTCTTCTTCTGCTGTTCCTGTGTGTGCTCCCTGGCTTTCTGACCAGAAGTGTGGCTTTTGCAGTACACCTTTGAGTCAACGCAGCCAAGTCAATGATATTATAAAACACTGCCTCTGACCACCTGCATGTGGGTGCATTCACTGAGTAGTTCCTCGCCATTTGATCCAGTACATCTACAGTGACCTTGGATTTGTTGTAGTATGTGACTGTGTCTGGTTTAGCCTTTCAGCCAGCTGTGTTGGTGACAGCTGTGTGGACAGTGCTGAGGATGAGGACGTCTTTTGTAGATTTGCATCGGTGGACTGGCAGCGTTGCAGGTCCCCTTTTCAGCATCTTTGTTGAGAACAGCACTCTTTGCTCTTTGTGGGAGCTCACATGTGCTTTTGTTCACTGTGCCAACCAGCAGCAGTGGGCAGGGGGTGGCAGCCATCAGGGATCAACAAGTATCCAGTTTCACCACAATTACACTTTCTATGCATATGGTCACTATCAGCACTATAGGAGTTATAGGCGGAAATACTCAGCTCTTTTTTGTCTTTAAATATAATGACAATGTAAGAATACAATGTACACACATTTAGGAAAAGTCAGGGTCTGAAATATAATTGCACAGGGGTTTATGTCAAAGAAGATATTACACTGCAATGTTTGCATGTTTGCATATTTCAATAAACTGCTTCACCTATTTCCCTTTTTCCTAGCAAAATATAAAGGTTTAATTCACATGTAGCTAATAAATAATAAAGAAAAAAAAGAAAAAGAAATGAGGGGTGGCTGATCCTGGAGGCTTGTGCACAGCGCTGTATATAAATCCTTTTTGTGCTGCATGGTGATGCTCCCAGTGAGGTTTCATTCCAAAATATGAGCTGTAATACTTCATAAAGAAATCTTCACAGGCATTTTGTGTAAGACACTAATAGATACAAAGTTATAACTCAAATAAAAGTCCACACCAATTGACCTTTTTTTTTAAACTTACACTGGCATTAAAAGCCTCCCTGTAACAGCCGGGTGTTTTTCACAAAACTGAAAATAAGAGGACGTTTGAAGAATTAGTTTTGCTGTGGATTAATACATATTTGATATTCTGGTGATTTTTTTTTTTTTTTTGACAGCACAATTGTGAATATGTCCATGTTCATTATAAAGAAGGAGCATGTCATCTAGTGTGCAGCACATTTCTGTGTGGCTTTAATCATGCATGGATGACAGAGGAGCTCTACGGCACAAGCTGGTTTGGGGGGTTTTGTTGGGGCTTGTTTATGCTGTGATGAGTGTGACTTCACAGTTTTATATGTTTACATTCTGTGTGAGAATTGCCCTCTCAGTTTGGCATCACACCTCTTTTACCTTCAGTTTCTTCTCAGCAAAACAAAGTCTGTGGAAACTCCCATGATTCTCACTGTCTGAAATAGTGAACTGTATGTTTTCAGCTTCATAGGTTTAAAAAAAAAAAGCAAAAACATGGGAGCTCAGGTTATGGAAGGATGATACTCCAAAAAAGCAAAACAGAAACTTCAGACAGGCTCGTTGAGGTAGAGGTGTGTTATGAGGGGAAGTCGAGGGGAACAACAGAGGATTCTTGAAACTGATAGGGCGGAGATTTTAGGCTGAGTACTGTTTTGTTTTTTTTCTCCTTTTTTTGGCACCTTTCTCACAGGATATTATTAAAACTGCTACAAAAACATCAGTTCAACACATTTTACATGAAGCAGCCATTTGAAAGTAACCCGTTTTCTCGGGGGGAAATGTTAATAAGCATTTTGCTGCAGTGAAGCAGATGGTGACTGATTTTACTAGAAGTAAATATGAGAAGCAGCAAATAAAACGGGGAAAAGCTACAATAGGTGGTTGAATGGCATTTAAGCTATGAGCATATACAGAATGTATCATAATACACTGAATTGTTTTTTTCTTTTAAAGATTTGAATGCTGACATAGAAAGAAAAATAGGCACACATAGTGCAGCTTCAGGTGTGGTGTTGAGAAGCATGTGAGTGGAAGTGCAAGTATGGTTGATAATAATGAAAATTACACCAACAAAACACTGTCTACATAAGGCATTAACAACTGGGTAAGCACAGCCCACAAGTGGGTGTAATACATTCTGCCAGCAGGGGGCAGCGTGGTGACTTCATCCACAAGGTCACGTACTACATGAACACATGTTTCTAGTGTCCTTGGAGGACTATAAGATTTATTCAGGTCCATTTCCCACTCTCGCTGAAGATGTGAATTAAATGAGTGTTTCCTAAAACACTGCATCTAATGTCTTAGCTTCAAAAGGAAATCATCCTTTCCTGAACCATGAATTTGAGAATTGTGTGTGGCTACAGCAAGTTATATGGTAATTCACAAAAGAGTGAGCAACAGGTAAAATCTCTGTGAACTGGTGGTTGATTTATGTCATAAAATTGTGCAAAAGAGACAAGTCTAAAACTAGAAGTGCATCATGTGTAATATACTCGCTGTGCATAGGCTCACAAGGTAGAAGTTAAAGATTAGTTTACACATGTGTAAGTGTGTGTCTTCAGAGCTGTACTTCAGTTCAGCCTTCAGACAAATATCAGCTGAATCAGAATGAAGCAGCATCTTCACTGAAGTGCTTCATAGTTTTCTATCCATCCAGATAAGCAGGAGATCCCTCCTTAAAGCGGACAAAATCTGCAGTCATCATTCTGTGAAAAACAAATCAAACAGCAACAACATACACGAATCTTCAGGAGTGTGAGCAGTTTAATTCATCTCACTTCTGTTTTGCTGTATATAGTGCCAACAGGCACTTCAAGTCACTTTGTACGGTAATATAATATTACAAGCACTTGGTGACGGTGGAAAGGAAGAACCTCCTTTCAACAGGAAGAAACCGTTAATGCCTTAATGACATGCAGTAGTGGTGTGTAAACACATCAGGAGTGAAAAGAGTGAAAAAAAAAAAGTGCAGTGCATCGTGGGAAGCCCCCCCCCCCCAACAGCCTGATGCCTGGTTTATGGTGACTGCACTGGGGGTGTAACACGCTGACTGCGCAGCTCCACCACCATACTTGTCATGATCCTGGGCCGGTGGCCCAGTGTTTTGTGTTTTTGTGAAGTTCTGTCTTCTGGTTGTTCGGGATTTTTGGAATTTTAGTTTATCTTTGTTTTCTGTTTAGTTTTCCATGTTCTGGTTTTCCCTGTGCTGCTGTGTGTTTAAGTCTTGGCCCTTTTGTGTTTAGGTTCCCTTTCCCTTAGCTCTGTGTGTCAGTGTCCCTGTGTTAAATCTGCATGTATTTGGTTAGGTCACTTACTGTTTTATTTTGATGATTTTGTGTTCCTTGTGCTTCGTGTTTAGGTTTACTTCCCCTTGTCTCTTTAGTGTATTTCGTTCACCTGTGTTGTCACCTGTTTCCTTTTCCCTTGTTATCCCTTTGTGTATTTAGGGTCTCTGTGTTGTTTAGTTCCTTGTCGTGTCATCAGTTAATCGTCTGTTTGTCCCCTGCTGTGTGCGTTATGTTCATGTTTATGCTTCAAGTTAAGTCAAGCTATGTCCTATGTCAAGCCACGCTTTATAATAGCTTTAAAAAGCTTTAAGGAATTTCAAACCCCTCCTGTGAGTCCTGCACTGGGGTCCAGCATTGCCAGCCTCAGCAGCAAACGTGACAATACTGGCGCTTGTATTCTTTTCAAGCTGTGGTGTTTCCACTGAAGAGGGGCCCGATGGCTGCCATTTTACTTTTAGGAACTCTGCGAACTACACGTAAGCCTGCAGACTGAGAGCGAAGTGCTCTATTAGGATAATACAGTACTACATGAGGTCTCAGAGATATGATGGACTCCGATCATTCAAGACTTTGTATGTGGGAAGGAGGATTTTAAATTCAAATCTGGATTTAACAGGGAGATAATGGAAAGAAGCGAATGTGATCTGTTTTTCTAATCCCAAGAAAAATGTCCCGTCTCATGTTGCCGTCTCTGTAGAATCACATTCTGTGCTTCAGTGCTGATCTGCAGTGAAGGGGCAGAAAAACAAAGAGGAAAAACTGCTGAAACACTTTGAGGGTTATCGATCTAATCTGTTTGACTTGGACTGCTGGCCTCAGGAATGAAGGCAGGTCGTTTTTGCTTCCACTGAAATTGTGTAGATCTATAAATAATATGAGAAATAACATAAAACATTTTCTTTCCCTTTACATGTGGGCTGGTTTCAGGAATACTTTTATGAAGCATAACACATTATAACAAGAGACCAATGAAAAAAAAGGAAGTAATGAGATGAATATAAAGCAGCTTAATCACTGAATTATGTTCTTCAATAGTTAAATAAGAACATAGAAACTAGTGTAGTTTTTAAGAGGGACCTACAAATGTACAGTAGGTGTGGCGTCGAGCAAATTCCTCTCCATGATCTCCACCCCTAGAGGTCACAATACACCAGATATCTCCAGCACACAATGGGAGAAAAGCAGCCCCATTCTCTCACATCATCACATCACCTCTCACATCATCATTTCTCATCTCTCCTGGGCGATGTTTGAATTCACGGCCTCCGCTCGTGATTTAAAGCTGCAGTTAAACCACGCGGGGCTGTGTGACTGATGAGACCACCAAAGAAAGAGGCTCTTTCCACACCTTGGTGTTTACCTTTCCTGTCAGCTTGTTTCCACAAAGGCAGGGAGGACCCTGACTGTTTGGGTCAGAGGGACTGCAGCTGGAGGGAGGGCTTCATTCTCACCTCAACACCTCCCTGTGGGGTGGGGGTTGAATGACCAAGGAGACACCGAACAGCTGTAGCTACCTATCTCGTGCTGCATTTCACGACAACACACCTTCACATGTCTGTTTTACAGCACAGTCAGATCAACATTCAACACACCTCTTGCAGCTCTCATAACAGTGGCTCTAAACAAGACAAAAAAATTGCACATTTTCCCTCACATGGTCTATTTAGTAGCTTCTCTGAGACAAGATCCTGTAAGTTTTCACATTTTTGTAATACAAGTACTTAAAAGTTGCACTAATCACTACTTTTACTTTGAAAATTGGTCAGATGACTGAGAAAAATGACAAAAATATGAACTTTGTCTTCCATGAGATCTCTAGAAGTCCTCAAACTAAATGATCATATCTTACCACTGCCTGAAATGACCCACAGAGGATCCACATATTTCATCTGGCACAGATTTTTACACTTGATGCCCTTCCTGACACAACTCTCCCATTTATGGCCTGTTTATGGTCACCACATTGGTAGTGTTGTGTGCCAACTGTGACACCACATCACATCATTTATGCTGGTGCTGAGTGCACACCAGACTCTGGCGTAGTAGAAGAAGAAGCTGAAGTTGAAGTGCTAACCAATACACTGCAGAAAACCTATATACTGCCATCACTTAAAAATAGGTGGGGGAAAAAAATCCACATTTGAAAGTTGAAATTACTTCTTCTTCTTTCGGCTGCTCCCTTTAGGGATCATCACACCAGATTATCTGCCTCCATCTCCATCTACCTCTATCATCTTCTTCTGTCACGCCAACCCTCTGCATGTCCTCCTTCACTACATACATGAACCTTCTCTGTGGTCTTCCTCTTTTCGTCATACCTGGCAGCTCCATTTTTAAAATCCTTTGTCCAATCTATCCACCATCCCTCCTCTGCACATGTCCAAACCATCTCAACCTCACCTCTTTGACTTTGTCTCCAGAATAATTTTGTCCATTCTGGTCATTCCTAATCAGTAGGATCAGAAGATTGAAGTAACATCTTGTAGAAATAACCTATGGGGTGGTTCTCAGGGAGGATAGGATCCTTATTAGTGTTTATTAGTGTTTCATTGTAGGGTGAAAGTCAGAGCTTCTTCTCTACTTTGGAAACCAACTAACACTGAATATACTTAACACAAACCTAAAGAGCCTACTTTCCTTTTTCAGGTGGTTGATCTGGTATCTCCTGCTGCTCCGGAAACAAAGAACTCAAGCCGGTTTGAATGTTGTGCTTCATCAGTCGGCAAACAATAGGTCAGGATGGAAAAACAGGAGAGGTGAAAGGAGGAGGGCACGCATTCAGGAACGAGCAGCAGGAGGTTTTTGGGGGATAAAAGCTTGGGGGAGGGGGCTGTGAAGGTGTACTGCCCCCCTCCTGAATACACTGCTAATAGTTAACTATTGTAAAAGTGTTACCCTATAACGAGTGATAATGGTTAGGGCTTAATGACTAAAAGTTTAAAAGTTAAAATTGGAAATCATTTTGGGGCCATTCAGAGTCTATTGTTTCTACTCCAACAATAAAGAGCATCCATCGTATATTTGCCTGTATAAAAGTCCTCATTACCTTCATGTCCCGCTCCAGGCTCTTTCCCTGTTATCTCCCATCAGATATGCTTGCTTCCTCTATTCTATTCAAAATGAGTCACCTATTAGCAGTACATTGTTTTCAGTGGTGACCCTTTAACCTGTCACTGATTTGACAGCCATGTAGTTTAATCTAACAAGTGCACTTTGAAATGCAAAAGTAATGGCCCAGCACACGTTGCACAAACGCGGTCCTGTCAGCACTGAAAGGACGCCTCTGTTTCTTTCTCAGCTCTGATCAGCAGGTGACGAGGATCAAATACTTTTCATATTGTGTTCTGATAACTCTTACTCGCAGGTTCTAATGAACGGTTGTGCCCCGAGGCTGCTGCTCAACAAGCTGCAGAGATCAAATCTGTGACCCTGGCTGTGTGACCTTTGTATGCGTACATATAGGTTCCTTTTCGATTACAGCTGCAGACTTTGTTTTTCTTTTCTTGTTCATTTTATTTTAAATGCGACCCTGTCCAAATCTATTCTGCAGCCTTTTTGGAACACCTCATACTCATTTCTGCACAACCAGTGTAAAACCAGTATTTGCAGACAAACAAGAAAAACATCAAGTGTAGCAATCTGCTTGCAATCATTGGGAGGTTTTTGGTGATGTAGCTTCTTTGCAGCTGATTTCATCCAGCGTGAGCCTGCAACTTCAGGAACCACTGCCAACCAGTGGGGGAATGCTCATGTCCCTAGAGGCTGGTGGTTCTATCCCGTCCAATATAGCAGAGAACTCTTGAGCGATGTGCATTAGAAACCTCGATATACCAGGATTTCCACATTTGCAGATAAAAAATATGTGCAAGACCTTCCTGTGTAACCACATAAGCATATGCTCTTTAGATCTTTGATTGTCATTTTTTCCATTTGTGGCGTTTGCGTTCAATTCTGCACTGTGCTGGGGGCTCACTGTTGACGCCACAGTTGACTTTGGAGGCAAGGCATTCGGGAGCAAGTGTTAGCTTAAAATCTTTTGGATTTTCATGGAAAATTTGTCCAGAGTTCTTCACACAGAAATCAGTCCACAGGTTATTGGATTCAACTGAGAAATGCTGGGGAAACGCATGAAAATGCAGGGCAGTGTGGTGGCTAGCACTGTTGCCTCACAGGAAGAAGGTCCTTTCTGTGTGGAGTTTGCATGTTTTCCCCGTGTCTGTGTGGGTCCTGTGGCTTCCTCCTACAGTCCAAAGATTTGCAGTTAGTGTGACTGTGATTCTAAGGTGCCGTTTACACGAGACCGTTTTCATTTTGAAACGGCGTCGTTTTGTTGCGTTTCGCCCTTCCGTTTACACAACAACGGAGTGAAAAACGATGTGTTTCGGAAATGGGGTCCAGAGTGGAGCATTTCAGAAAAGCACCGGCTTGCGTTCTCGTGTAAACACTTGAAACCGGGGCGATTTGAAAACGGGTGACTCGCACATGCACACTATGGTTGCAACGGCCACAGTTTTTTGCGCAAATTGATAAACAGTACTCGTGGATTCACGAGTGCTTCTTATGCTTTTACCGTTTTGTAATTCAGCATTGTGTGCACCAGCGATCCAACCTCATCGTCAGTCCACACAAAACCTCTCACATTGGCCGTATTGTAAGTAATGAACAATTTGCCGCGCTACCTACTGTCACTCCACGCATGCGCGTTTTGCGTAAACAAACTTTGCAAGGAGAAAACCAATGCCATCTTGTGGCCTGGCATGGGAACTACATCGTTTTCATCGTTTCACGTGTCATCGTGTAAACAGATCGTTTCTGAAACGCTATCGTGTAAACGGAAGGCTGAAACGCAGCAAAACGACACCGTTTCAAACGGGGCCTTAATTACACTTCCATTATAGTTTCTTCCTCATTGTATTTATGTCTCCATCATCACTGTTAACGGAGAGAAGATTAATATTCATGAAATGCAAATCCTCTCTTTTTATTTGACAGGGCTTCTTTTCACAGAACATAAATGAAAACAAGAACTATGTGGCACATTTTTTTGCAGTAATTTTGCAGTGATAGCCATGTGGAAATGTTACTGATTAAAGCATCTTGCAGGCATGTCCCGTAGTTAAAAATTGTATTTGGGACACATAAAAGTTAAATAGCAGCAAACAGAATCCGACCAATGGCATAAGTGCAGTTTTAGTTTGGATGGTTTTCAAAGTCGTGTCTGACATGAGGCTTTTGCTCGGATTATTCAGTGGTCTGTTGATATACATGGATATTCATTTCTGTAAATTAAATAAACTGATGTATTCCTCTGACCATCCCTACCGTGTTCCTTCCAACTGTTTGAACAGCTGGGCTTTCTTTATCACCGCTGTGGACCTCCCGCTGTTTCTTCCTGCTGGGAGGGGTAAGTGAGGTGAATCAGTGAAGGTGGGGGGTCCCGAGGTTGGAAGCACTCAGCAGGAAGGAGAGCTGTGACTACTGCCTTGTATGGCTGAGTTGAGGGAAAGGCATCTCCAAGAAATTTGCACTACTTTGGTTAATGATGTCTTTGGAGTTTGTTAATAATGAACACTTAAGCAGAAGTACCTGATATATTTTATTCCAGGGACACAAAAGCGATCACTCACAGAGACCAAGACAGAGATCCACTGTGGACTCCAGAGGGTCATGTAAGGATTCAGGTCCTGGCCTTTCACAACACTCAGTTCAAAGAAATCCTGCAAGAATCATTTTTCTTGTTATTTATGAGCAGTGACAAAAATCAGTGCTTTCATTTTATGAATGTTTTTTTTCTGTTCAGCCAGTGAAAACAATGAGAGTTTTGTGTTTGGAAAGAAAGAGGTGATTTTCATGTGGTGCAGAAGGTTTGGAGTGATAGCAGCTGCTTTCAACAAGAAACTTGGAAGAGAACACACAGCCTAAGCTCCATAGTTCCTGCACTGATAGCTCAATATAGCCATCATATATAGTCAGACACACTCATCGGCCACTTTGTTAAGTACACCTGTTGAACTGCTTGTTAACACAAATATCTGATCAGCCAATCACATGGCAGAAACTCAGTGCATCTTGACATGTAGACATGGTCCAGGTGGCCTGCTGAAGATCAAACCAAGCATCAGAATGGGGAAGAAAGGTGCTTTAAGTGACGCTGAGCGTGGCATGGTTGTTGGTACAGGATGGGCTGGTCTGAGTATTTCAGAAACTGCTGATCTGCTGGGATTTTCCTGCTCAGGTTTACAGAGAATGGTCTGAAAAAGAGAAACTATCCAGTGAACAGCCGTACCATAGACTGTATATAAAAGATGGACATAGCGCTGACCCACTGATTTTGAACTTCACATTTTGAAGGTTCATTGTTATCACGATGTTGTTCTTGGAGCCAGAAGTTACTGTATTTGGACAAGAAAGTGAGGCGCGAAGCTACCAGCTAGCACCGCCAACACTGATGCAAAGCAAAGACAGATAATTATGGTTTATAGTATGTGTTCGATGTCCTCCTATTTTTAGAATATTATAGTGTTCTCTTCTTCTGTAAAATATGACAGTCTGCTGCCAGTAAACCTGTCCATGTCCATGAGGTCCTGTAGCTAGATTGAAAAACTTGAGTTGACTTGTGTGACTTACGCCAGTGTAGGGTAAAGTAAAGCCAGATAAAGATGAGATATCCTGGATATGTTGAACCTGATGGGTAGTACAGACCCCACTACAGTACAGGTGTCACTAAATATCAGATTTGAACTTCAAGGGTTTTTTTTCCCATCACTAGTGCACTATGAAGAAGAGACTCTCTAACAATATGTCTATTATTCCCCATTGAATCATTCCTCACATTTTGACTCATAATTTGCATCATATTCAAATGTGACTTTAGTCGTGTTTGGATGACACTTCAAACACAAAGACGCACTATTACATCATTTATTAACATTATCTTCAGCAGGGAAACATTTTATAAGTACCTTTTTTGATAATACATTCCTGCTCATTCACTACACCTTGTTCGATATGTTTATCCATGTGAATTAACATTTGAAAAATGCATGCTCACTCATTAAATTGAGAACCAGAGTATGTTGTGAAGTAAATGTCAGTGAAGGAAAGTGCAAAAGGTTGATTGGGAAGTTAAATTGGATATTGAGCTGACTCGTCTGCATCTCGGTCAGTGTGTCTGCGTGCAGGATTATTGGATAATAGGCGTGCCACTCTAATAAGAGCTGGCAAATACAGGACAATTGGGTTACAAATGAGCAACAATTCTACCTCAGGGTGAAAGATAATTACAATCAATACTAACCTCGTGCCAAAGTCTCATATACTCTGACCTTGAACCCAAGGTGAATGCTATGTTTGTTTGTTTTTCACAGTGAAATAGCTAGTATTGATATTGTTAATTATTTCCACATTAAAAGTGAAGTTTCCCTTCACGCTGGTCCCGAGAGTAAGATAGTCAAGTCAGGTAAGATTTGCCATTTTTGTAGCAAAAAAAGCTGCTCAAAGGCAAAGCTGTTGCTTGGTTGTAAGGCAT
>JASGAU010397726.1:12199-24714 GCA_030220045.1 Australoheros facetus
GGGTGTGGAATTATGAGGTGAAAGGACACATGTTGACAAATCATATCGCCATCAGTCTGGGCCACCATACTCCGTGCCAAAGTCAATCGTCCCATTAATTATAAGAGGCAGGCATCCTGACCGAGCTCCGCACACTGCTTCACTTATTCCTGTTGACCCGTTCACACAGCGGACATTTTGTTTCAGGCTCTGAGATTTGTAATTGGAGGAGGCCACACAGCACAGACCTTAACATGGGCCACTTTGGAGCCTCTCAGCCACCCGTCAACATCAACCTCACACAGGCTCGGCCCTGACAACACATGCACTGTTTTAATGCTTAAAAGCTCCTGTGTTGGGCAGGGAGAATGCAAATACGGCTCGACACCTGGACTGAGACTTGATGCAGCACAATCCACAGATCATCTCATCCTCAGACACAATGTAGCATTGCAAATACACAACTCATCGCCACGGAGGGGTACTGATACCCTCAGTCTTCCCCCCAAAAAGCTCCTCATTGTCCAAAAAAGTGCTTCTTCTGCATTAATAGCCAGACCACCACATGATTAAACTCATGGAACTTAAGAGTGCAGTTAAAAAATAAAAAATGAGTGTTGTAAAAATAATTTAAAAAAGCGTCCAATAAAGCAACAGAAGGTTTGCAACCAACCTACAACCCAAACCACCTTTCTGACTTGCTGACAAAGAAATGGGCACATCGGATTCTCCAACGTCTCATTAACCAAATTCCTTGGCACAACTTTCTTTAGGCCTCATTTGTGAACGTGATGTGAGAGCAGATGATGCACATGAGATTTCAATGGAATCAACCAAAGGAAGTCTTAATACTGACATTATCTTCTAATAATGGTGATTAAACAATGCTTGAAAGTGTGAGCAGTTATTTATTTACACTTCCAGCAGAGACAGAGCAACATTAGTCATTTGGTTGTGTTTCTGGTCACCCACATACAGTCCAGTTAGTCCAATTTTTGCCTCTGTTTGGGTGGAATAATTTCCTTTTTAACCTCTAAATCCTACCCCACTGGCTGCTAATTTTGCATTTTTGCCATTTATTTTTTTAAAGTTTACACAGCTGTGAATGTCAGCGAGAGCTTCTGTCTAAAATGACTGATGTGTAAGTATTCCTGAAACGACATATAGGAGTGATTCCACTTCAATAACCACTTTAAATGTGTAAAGAAGCTTGCTTCAGGAAATGGTCATGAGCAGGGGGCATAAGCACACCTGATTTTGGACCAGAAGACTGGAGTTTCACTCTCATCTCTTGCTTTGCGGTAGAAAAAGTTTGCAGTTTGGGTTCAAATGCATCCTTTAGCATCCTTTAGCAACAATGAACAAATGTTAGAAATACACAATGACTGTGTGCTACCAAAGTGCCAAATTCAACCCCAGCTTAGGGGGGGGGGTTCTTTGTTTTTTGTTTTTTACACAACTCGAGGTAAAATGTACGTTTGTCACAATGAACAACACTTTTCATGTTATACATGAATTTTATTGATTCTTATGTCCTGACAGGACGAGCTTTAGCATTAGCGTGCCATCAACAGAAACTAAAGCAGTGCATTAGTAACAGGAACATGATGCTCCCCTCATTCATTCATGCATTCATTCATTAGTGCTAATTTAAAAAAAAAAATCCATCAGGATGTCGGTTCTGTCAGATGTTGCTTATGTCTCTAAATGATGCTGTAAGTGTGCTTTGGCATCTGCACCTTGACTCAAAGGCCGCGTCAGTATTGTTGACTGAGAGATAACAGTCACCTGGTAAAGACTGTATTAAATCTTAGTTTTCTTAAAGTATTTATTAGTGTTGGCTATATGATGTCATAGTTAGGGAACATTCTTAATATGGTCATCTCTGGCTGTGAACACAGCAGCCACACTCAACTACCATTCAAACCTCAGGTTTGTGGGGGGGGCATCCAGTCAGAAAAAAGTTGGAGTAAAGGGAGAGTCGTGTTTCAGACAGTGGACAGTGTAAGATATATAAGGGATTATTTTTGCACTGTCACTGGATGGATCCATGCTTTCATGTTGTTTACAGCAAATTCTGACCCTACCATCCAAATGTTGCAGCAGAAAGCGAGACTCATCAGACCAAGCAATACTTTTAATATCTTGCGTTGCCCAATATTGGTGGACCTGTGTAAACTGCAGCCTCAGTTTCCTGCTCTTAGC
This sequence comes from Australoheros facetus, assembly GCA_030220045.1. Classification (NCBI taxonomy): domain Eukaryota; kingdom Metazoa; phylum Chordata; class Actinopteri; order Cichliformes; family Cichlidae; genus Australoheros; species Australoheros facetus. The sequence continues at coordinate 14,384 of JASGAU010397726.1, forward strand.
CGGCAGGAGTGGCACCGGGTAGCCCGTCCGCTTCAATGTAGGATGTGTTGCGCATTCAGAGATGCTCTTTTGCATAACTTGATTGTAATGAGTGGTTATTTGAATTACTGTTGCCTTCCTATCAGCTTGAAGCAGTCTGGCCATTCTCCTCTGACCTCTGACATTAATAAAGTATTTTCACCCAGAGAACTGACGCTCACTGGATATTTTCCCTTTTTCAGACCATTTTCTGTATAAATCCTGGAGATGGTTGTTTGGGAAACACTCAGACCAGCCTGTCTTGCACCAGCAACCATGCAAAGTTCACTTAAATCACCTTTCTTCCCCATTCTGAGGCTCAGTTTGAACTTCAGCAGGTTGTCTTGACCACCGTCATCTACATGACTGAATGCATTGAGTTGCTGCCATGTGATTGGCTGATTAGATATTTGCATTAACAAACAGTTAAAAGAAAGAAAGTGTGCATCTGCAGTATTCCACTCATTTCTTTAAGAAATAATCTTGAAGTTTGGCTGCACATTCAGCCAAACCTTTCCCTCCACTGCACTCCTCTGCTGTATGTTGTTCCTGGCAGGGAGTGATACCTGGAGCTAAGCATGCTGGGAAAGCATTTTTCAGCTCCGTTACTATTCTGAGTATAATGTCTGGCGGCCAGCCATGCACAGCATTAGCAGCTCTGTGAGCTCGCTGCCAACATCTGTAGGTGCTTCACACAGACTCTGCAGAGACTGACGGACCGTCTTTGCAGGTCCACATACCTCCAAACTTTCTGGGGCTGGGGGTTTGGGCTGGGGGTGGGGTGCGGAGAAGGGTACAGGAGGTGTTTCACAGCCAGAAAAACATCTATCATGCAGGCGCCGCTGTGACCAAACAAATCAGCGGCGGCTAGAAAATATGATTTCACCAGGAGAGGAATGTGGGAGCTGAGACACTTCAAGGCCGGCGCACACTGGATGGCTGTGCGAGCAAGAAGGCACGATGGGATGAGTGGGGACGACTCTAGGAGCCTACAGCTGGTGAGGGCTCATGTAAAAGGTGCTTTAAGTGCTCGGGGGGTCTGGGCTGAACATTTGCAGTTGTGCGCTTTGATTTTAGGCTGTTCAAAACTTTCAAGAAAAAAGGGAAAGTTACCAAAGTGGGAGAAATTATCTCAAGTTACTGTCACATACTTGGCAAAGGTTTTCTCCTCGGACTCTAGATTAAGCAACTTGTTAAGCTTGGAGGGAGGCATTGTTGTTGTTGTCCGGTTTGTGTTGATGCGTTCCCACTTGAGGCCTCGAGTAGCTGAGACCAGGAGGAAGCAATCAGCCCATCGATGAGTGGGCCTGTTGGGATGTCTGAACCCCTCCTCCACTCGCCAAAATCCTTCGGGAGTCTGCTGAAATCCAATCAATCACTACAAGCAGGATAAATACCCAGACATGCCATTCCTGCCCTGCATTCCAGCTAAGTTTGTAGCTGTTTTTTTCCCCCACTGACAAATCAGCATAATGAGCTATTGAAGAACAGCATGTTCCCTGAAGAAAAGTAAGTTATTATCAGTAGTTTTGATCTGGTGAGTCTAGCGGGACGTTTATAGTTATTGAGCTGCAGTTTCTGCCAGTTCATCACGTCGTATGGCTTTTACATCAAATTGAATCATCTGCTCAAATTAAAGCAAACCGCTCTTTACACAAATAGTTCAGACTGATGATGCTGCAAACTGCAACTGCAGAAATATCGTTTTCATTATTTTAAGAGAACCGCCAGAGAGAGAGAGAGATTTTGTTTGTGTGAGCAATTCTTCCAAAGATGTTATTCCATCCACGGGGATTCGGTTGCCTGTTTCCTTCTAATGTTTGGAGATGTTTTTTCTAATGAACATGGATTTGGTTTAATTTGGTTTATACCTTTCTGTGGTCTCTAGATATCACCATTTAGAACTGATAATCCATCTTGCTGCGCATCCTGCTTCATAAACGTGGGATCAATACGCTGTTCAACAGCCTCGTTTTTTTTTTTTTCTGGCACAATCCAATTTATTGAAAATTTTTTAATTAAAAATGACTGAAGTTGGCAGCAAATGGAGCAACGGGAAAGTGTTGCATGCTGAGTTTTTTCATTAGAAAACAGCTGATAGGTGTATAAAGAGGCATAAGCACTGTTACATTAAACAACAGAGGTAATGAATGGGAGAACACTCATTAACGTCACCAGGTAGAAATATTGTCTCTTTTAATAAATGACCCTCACATTCTAAGCAGTGTGTGTGGGTGTTTCACCTTTTTTGTTGTTGCACCGTTTGCCCCCTTTTTTTCCAACACAAATTAGCTGCTGCTCGACCAAAGGATGACTCCAGCACCTACAGGCAGCTGTTACCGAGGCAGTAAAAACCACTCTCAAGACAACAAGCAAAAAAACAATAGGGCTGCTTCCCATCAGTCACCTGCACTGTAAAATCACAAAACCCAATCACATGAGAACCTTTCAGTTTCCTGAAGTGTATTAGCTCAGAGTGATGTCTTGTACTGATGGATGGGGTGTTCTATAAACTGAATGTTTATTGTCAGGGCACAGGCAATGATGTGTATTGGCATATTGCAGAGAGCCGTTTTAGCTGAGCTGACCACAGGGATGCATCTGACACTTCACTCTAGAAGTAAAAAGGGCAAATAAATTTTGAATTATCCACTCGTTCACTAGAGAGTGTGATGTACAGGCATGGTGAAAACAAAGTTTACCCTTTTTAAATTCTACTCATTTATGTGTCAGGGTATAATAATATGGTCTTCAGCAGGTCTTAAAATTAGATAAATGCAACCTCAGATGAATTACACAACAGCTCCATCTCAGACTCCACAGGCCTCCGTCAGCATGTTGAATGTTAAAGTTCATGACAGTACAATTAGAAACAGACGAGTGTGGCTTGTTTGGAAGGGTTGCCAGGAGAAAGTCTCTTCTCTCAAAAAAGAACATGGCAACACAGTTTAGGTTTGTAAAGCTGCATCTGAACAAAACACAAGACCTCTGGAGCAATGTCCTTTGGACAGATGAGACCAAAGTAGAGATGTTCGGCCGTAAAACACAGCACCATGTTTGGATGAAAAAACACAGCACACCAACCGTCAGCTGGGCACCTTGCAGCCATTGAGTAGAACATGAACTCCTTTGTGTATCAAAGTATTCAAGAGTCAGATGTGAGGTCATCTGTCTGACAGCTAAAGCTTGACTGAAACTGGGTCATGCAACAGGACAATGATCCCAACACAGCAGCAAATCTGCAGCAGAATGGCTGCAAAAGAAAAGACTGGGGGGTGTTACAGTGGCCCAAAGTCCAGAAAGCTGTCAGAGGACCTCGAGAAAGTTGTGCTTAAATGATTATCTGCAAACCTCAATGAAATAAAGCAACATTTCCAAAGAAATGTCATAATATTGTGAGAAACTGGTATACAGACAACAACAGACAACAAGTCATACAGACAACAACTGCTAAAAGGTATTGCTGCTAAATTTTCACGTATGCTATAATGAAAATGGGGCAACAGCTGCTTTTAATTATGATTTAGTGCGATGTCCATGTGTTTGCATTCAACATATTTAAAATTACTATATAATAGCAGTTGCAGTTGTAAAGAATTACATATGCATATCTGTGTTATTATTTTTAAAAACTGGAAATATAGGCTCCAGCCCCCTGAAAAGGATAAGTGGAAGAAAATGGATGGACGGACAGATGGATGGATGGATGGAAAACTGTTATGGAGATTCGTGTCATTAAGTAGTATATGAAATGCTTCAGGACTGCACGGTGCCGCAGTGGTTAGCACTTCTGCCTCACAGTTAGAATAACATCTGAAAGGTCTGGGTTTGATTCCACCTTGGCCCAGGCCTCTCCCTCTCTCTGTGTGGAGTTTGCATGTTCTCCCCGTGCTTGCGTGGGTTTCCTCCGGGTACTCTGGTTTCCTCCCACATTCCAAAAACATGCACTTACCGGGGTTAGGTTAATTGGCTACTCTAAATTGCCCATAGGTGTGAATGAGAGCATGAATGTTAGTGTGAAAGGTTGTTTGTGTCTCTGTGTTGGCGACCTGTTCAGGGTGTACCCTGCCTCTCGCCCCATGACAGCTGGGATAGGCTCCAGCCCCCCGCGACCCTGAACAGGATGAGCGGAAGCGAATGGATGGATGGATGAAATGCTTCAACAGCCATCTGCAATTATTCCTTACAATGTGGCAATCTTAAGCTAAGTAGCAGCTATAGTTATAAAGGTCCATACGCTTCGATAGGACCCATAGAAATATATTAGAGGCTTTTTTGCCCTGATTGCAGTATTGAAGATTTAAGGTTTGGGATGGTATCGTTAAAAGCAATAGCAATCACCATTATTTTTTTAGACCCATCCATCCACCCCAATCTCCACCCTATGCTGATTTTGTGGCTCTATTCTAACGTCATCATCACCATCTGACTTCCTTCTTGGTTGTCATAAAAACTAACAGTAAATGGTCAATAATGTTTCCATAAATGTTGGGAAATTACATCTTGTTAGGCAGTGTAAAACCTTTCTTTGGGGGCGTTACTTGTGCACCTTGTAAGATAGGGTCTAATAAAAAATGCCCTTCACTTACTTAATACAGGACCGAATATTAATCATAACTTGAGCACTTTTCATGTTTTACAAACACATGATCTTTGGCTAGAGCATATTTTGCCTCTTTGAAGTATAGTGAGCATACAGAGTGGCTCGATGGCATTTGCTTTTCATTCAACATCAAGATAAGTGGGTCTAAAACTTAATGAGTCTGTGTCCTCACTGAGAAGTTGAAAGGTCGGTCAACAGAGAAAATGTGACCTTGGTCAGGGGGGAAACTACTCCACACTTTGCCTGAGGTGAAACTAACACATCTGCCTGGGCATGAATATCCCATGACGGGTCTTTTCATGTGGAAATTTTAAAAAGAACTCGCACCTTTTAAATTGCAAATTAGAAAACATCAGTTGGCTTTCAAGTGCAGAGTGTCAATTAAATCCTCTGTTAGTAACTCCATCTTTAAGGTGAATGAGGTTGCTTTGTGTCCTGCAAGTTTGGCCTTCTATCTAATTACCACTGCTCATGAATTATGTGCTCAGTGGTTCCTGCTGTGAAGGGAAGTATGTTTTACTGTACTGAGAAATGCAAACAAAAACTCAATTTCAGTCTCAGATAAAACTATGAGACATGCTTTGTCATTTAGACTGTTTTCAACAATTTTGCAGGTTTATTATTGTCTACACCCAAATGTTACTGATAGGTTACAGTTGGGTGTAATTAACCACTGCATCAGGCAGTGGCTTCTTTTGTCTGTGACAACAAGCAGCACAAACAAAACCAGCAAAGGAAGAAGATTTCAGAGCCTTTCCTTAATTAGAACTAATGAGGCCATGACGGAAAATACCCAATTGCAAGTAGAGCTGAAACGATTAGTCACTTAATCAAGTCAGGCAACAGAAAATTAATTGCTTAGTTGCTTCCCTTTGAGCATAAATGCTAAATGTGCACCGGTTCCAGTTCCTAAATATGAATATTACAGCTTCTCTCCGTCCTCTCTGGCAATAGACTGAATTTTATTGGATTTGAATTGCCGGTGAGACAAAACATGCATCTAAAATATGTCAGTTTGATATCTGGGACATATATAATATGGATTTTCCACAATTATCAGGTGTTTAATAGGCTAAAAATGTAATCGATTAAGCAAGACCACAATCCAGTATTATTAGCAGCCCTAAATAGAAGTCCTGTAAGGATTACCAATGGGGTAATATGTGTATGTGAAAAATTAAAAATGATTAAATTTGCACGGAATGCATTTTCCCACATATTTACTTACTGATATATAAAATTATTATCAGCAAATACTACAATACAGCAAGACGTCCAGCTCCTGTAAACAGAGCACACACTGGGCCTGAATAAATATTTTTGATATATTATTTTTACACAAAATAACCTTTGTGCGTCCAGATCATACAGTCTATGGTCCAACTTTTCAGCACCTTCAGCCAGCAGCAGCAGCAGCATGGACTACATTTCCCATGCGCCCCTGTGGTCCCTCCTTCCACATACCTCTAGTGTGCGCTCACGCTGAGCTGTGGGGTTCTTGCTCAGCGCGAGTTGTCCCAACAGAAGCTGCGAGGCACAGGGCAGAAAAGTTTCTTTACAGGAATGGGCAAGTTAGAGATGAACGCTTTTCTTTTACACATCAGCCCCGCGATCTCCTCAGCAACAAAGGATTGGATATAAGGATCGAGTGCGCCTGAGAAGCAGCTCCGGGATTTTTTTTTTCTTTCTTTTTTCTGGGGTCATCTCGTACTTTTGGAGTGGTTGCACTTCATCTGAGGATAAAAGTACAAGAAGGGGGGGTGTTCACTTGTGTGGCCAGACAGAAAAATGCGTTCCTCTACGCTGCCTCGCAGCTTTGCAAAGTTTCCGGCGGTTTTCCTGCTGTTTTTAATATTGGAGAGCGGATCTGGTACTAACACAAGGACGTGTCCCTCTCCCTGCGCTTGTTTTCGGGAGCTTGTGGACTGCAGTCGGCTAAAAAGGGGGCAAACACTACCAGACGCGATCCCGGAATGGACAGTTCAACTGTGAGTCTACTGGAAGAGCTTTTACGCGCACTGTTACAGCCATGTGTGGTGGTTTTGTCATTACGAGTAACGCTTAAAACTTTTGTGCACCTCTTGAGGAATAGTTTTAGTTTTCTTTAGCGGGGACGGGATGATCCGCATTCAGGTCACAGTGAAAATGGAAAAGAAGAAAATCACTGAATTGGCTTTGTTTTGATTTGTGATTGATTTTACTGTAGATCAGGCCCAGCCAGTATCCTGAAAAGTTGTGCGTAAAGGTGACTTTGGTCATTAATCTATTTATGTGTGTGTTATATTCATCCTACTGGACCTTTCTTTTATTTTTTTTAAGCAACATGCCATTTATCTTGAGGTCAGCAGGGAAGCGTTAAACCCATCACACACCAAAACCCCCTTTTAGAAAACTGCAGTTATTCTGAACAAATCCACGCAGTGCCTGCAGGTACTGGGTTTTTAATCAGGCTTTCCCCACTGGATGATCGCGTCAGAGAAGTAGCTGCAGAAGCAGTTACAGTAGTAATTATAGCACCATTGTCAGTAAGCAGTGGTTAATAAACAAGCAGATATTACATTTGACATTAAAAAGACACAGATCCACATTTTTATTTGCAGTGATTGGCGTGTTTCGGTGTTCCCGTTTCGCAGACCCTCGCGGCCTCCCAGAGCCATAAAAGCAGAAACCAGATGCAGTCTGGCTGCAGCGCCGGAGTCAAATCTGCTGTTTGTCCGCAGGCTCCTCTGGTTGAGCTCGGCCTGGGGCCTTTTTGAAGCTGAAACACTCTGCGCAGCGTTAACAGCGTGTTCTACTTTGCAGATAATTGTTCTTACTGAATTTTTACAACCTGGCGTTTAGGCGGAGTACTTGATTTTTTTTTTTTTTATTGTCCCGTGTTAGGCGAACAGCACTTGATTCAGTGCCTGGTTTTAGCTCTTGCCCTGCTGCTGAATTCAAGTTTTCTCTCTTCCTTAAATGTGCTGCTCTGGAAACTTGATGTTGCCAGAGAAAACAGACCCAGCCTGAGCCTCATAACCAAGGCCCAGTCTTCCCAAAAAAAAAAAAAAAAAAGTTCCATATGGGGGGAAAAATTCTTTTCACTCTGGCATGCTAATTTACGAGTGGCTCTCCAGCACATCTTAAACCACCCGACCCTTTGTTTTCCAGCACCCCATTATTTCTGCTGAATTAGCAACACAAGAGCCAGCGATGGTACTGATTAAGGAGGAGCGTGTAGGATTAGGCTCAGAAAGAAGAGGGGGAAGGAGAAAGTATGTAGAAGTAGGATTAAGCCACAAATATATGAGAGGCTTGGGGGGGGGNGCACTAGTTGATTTTTAGTAAATAGAAACGTCTCAGTCAGATGATATTAAATAAGTAGCTTTAAAAATACTGTATTTTTGGAGCCGATGTACTGATTTTTAGGGAGGTCCAATATCTTAGATGGATAGATACAGTATATGGGTAGTGGCAAGATTTTCTTTTTGCATTTTATGTTTCAAAAAGGGGTTTTTATGTGAGTAAATGTCAGACAACACGTTCAGCGATACCAATATAGCTGTGATAGGCCAGTATCGGCTGGGCACTACTTACTTTAGGATAAGAATGGAGCATATCACTGGCGGGGGATGCAAACCTGCAAAGATTTACTCACTTATTTTTATAATTATCTCTTGGTTTCTGAAATGTAGTAAACATATTTTTGTATAGGTAAGACTATTTGTTGGTGAAAAAGGCAAATAATTCGAGGTTGTAGGCGATATGAGGAATCTTATGGGTTTGTGCCACAGACAGTATGAATTTAAGATATTCCTGAGTTTTAACTAGATGAAGGTTTCAATATTTGCCATTAAACAGTATGTAAAGTGCTGAACAGTACAATGGTGTGATAATTTACTTTTAGTATAATAATAATAGTAAATGAAGAACTACATTTTAGGGGCGGCCAATATTGACAGAAAATATCGGTCAATTGATATCAGCCAGGATATCAATTTTTAGGCTATGAATTATGTACAACCTTGATGGATTTAAGGAAACTTGTATAGGAATTAAAGATTTGCTTGTGTGTTTTCAGACAAATCGTAACAACCACATTTTAGGACAGGCAACACTGATATTTGAAAATTAGGTAAAAAGTGAAAAGAGAAGGAAGTAGAGTCGATAATTAATCTTAATACATTTGTGCCATGGTGTCTTTTATTAAACACATTGAGCATTTATCAGATAAATTTAATAAGACATTTATTTGACCAGGTAAAACTCATAAAACTGCATTGTAGCCGATGCTATTTATGCTAGCTACTTAACTAACTGATTTAACTATCTATTTGCTAATATCTGAAAGGTAGTAAGCTACCTTCCAAAATCCCTGATGTTTTGTGGTTGGTATTAAAAAAGCCACAACACATATTTTATGATTTTTTTTAACTGACAGATTTGCTATACAACTTTATTTTTTTCTGCTACAGGAAAAATGTCCCATTTTATTGTAAAATGTTAATGACAGCTCTTACAGTGTGAAGAGTAGCTCATTCATTTCCCTTTAGTGTCTGATAAGTACATTTTTCAGCAGCCCAGCAGATATGCTGCAGCCTGTATGCAGCACTGTGTGTTATCTTGCTCCTCTTAGAGCCTGCTTTGTGGGGGGATATGGAAGTGTCATGGCTACTCAGGGTTTATCTCTGGAGTGTGATAGAACACCTTTCCCTTATGGCCCCCAGCGCTGGAGCTATAACAACAACAACACAGCTGCATGCTTGGAGGAAAAAGGGGGGAGAAATGAAGGGGGGTTAGCATTAGCGAGGCTAGTAAAACTCTAGTTGAGTAGCTCGTGAAACTTTCCACCAAAGAACAAAAACAGGCCCCAGAAAATTCAACAGGGGTGTTTGAGCCGTATGAAAGGCGTCCCTCTCACTTTTCCCGGCATTGAGAATACATTACCAGTTGTTAGGTTCTCCCCCTCCTCCCAGAGCTCCTTGATGGATTCCAGATGAGGGAGGTAAGGGGGACGAAAAGGAGGAGGAGGAGGGGAGGTGTAAAAAAAAAAAGAAAAGAAAAGTGTCTGGCACCACAGCGTCGATCGTGCGCAGCAGCATCAATAACTCCAGCACTTTATGGCGCATGAGGCTCTGCTTGCCAGACTTCTTGAGCTGGTTTTCAGGCTTCTTTTAAAAAAGCAAAAACAAGAGTCTCACCCGTGGTGAGCAGCAGCCAAAGCTGCTTCAGACGAGTCCAAGACCAGGCTCAGTTTGAGCCAGGCGTCCATCCAAACGGGGCTCAGACAAAACCAAGACATAGACCAGATCAAATTGAGCAATATTCAAGACTAAAACAAACAATGTGCAGTCTATGTACTCATACTTCTAAATACAGTATTATATTCAGGAGTTTCCAGAAATGTCAAAACTTTAGAGGAGTTGTGATCGCCAGGGGTTTTTGAGGTCCACTACACAACCAAATCACACTGAAAATACATGTTTAACACATGTATACATGTTAGATTGGATTTTAAAGTCAGCAAAGTCCAGACACCAACAGAGACTCAGTCAGTAATAAACTTCTGCTGACTCCACTCATCAGTTTTTGGCGTCCTTTTTGTCATTTTTTTTCCCTTCACAATAGTTGTCAGGCTGCAGGTTTTGGCTCCTCTGCTGAGGTCTGGTTTTGAAGGAAGCTGTTTTGGCATCAGCTTTTTCTTCTCCGTTTCAAAGGAGATGTCAGAAGC
>JASGAU010397726.1:32477-43204 GCA_030220045.1 Australoheros facetus
AAAGCGATGACAGCTTCATGTTGGGTGGTAAGTTTAAGCTTTACAAGAGTGAGAGAGTTTGTCAGTTTTTAATTCCACGGCCTAATTTGGGGACGTGAGTGTTTGTGTATCTGGAAACGTGAACCTGTTGTGCACCACTAGTCAAATACACAGTATTTTTGTCATTTATTGGAGCAATGCCGTCTGTGTTTTCAGAGCAAACAACAAGATCACCAGGATCTCTGAGGACCAGCTCCGGCCCTTCCTTGCTCTGGAAACCCTCGACCTCAGTAACAACAATATTGTGGAAATAAAGGCCAGCTCCTTCCCCGCACTGCCTCTCAAGAGCTTGTGAGTGTTATGATCTTCTTTGTCTGAAGACAAACATTTAAATCAGAACATAACCACAGATCTTAGCATTGTCATAACACTCGTTCATTCGGGACTTTTAAAGCTGAAAGAAGAGTGTTATTTCCAACTGGGACCCCACAGCGGCCAGTTTCCAGCACAGGCATCCATCACAAAAGGCATAGCAATTATTAGTCACACGCAGCATAAAAAGGTGTGGATTGCAGTGCAGCTTGCAAATGCACAGAAAATATAGGCAGGATTTAAGCACCTTATCAAGCTCACTTTTTATACAGTAGTTCTAGTTTTTTCCTGAAAACATTGCCTCTACATTTAAAGCAGATTTCATGAGTATATCTTTCTTTTTCAGGTTTCTCAACAATAATCGGCTGTCCTCTCTGGAGACTGGCTGCTTCACCAACCTGTCGAGCACGCTGCAGGTTCTCCGGCTCAACCGCAACCGTCTCTCCAACATACGAGCCAAGATCTTTGAGCTGCCCCACCTCCAGCATCTGTAAGCAAAACTTACAACTTAAAAATCCAAAGCTGTTCTCTTTCTACCAAAGTACACCCAGCTGCCTCATTACTGTCCTGAAGGAAGCATTCATCCACCTGTGACGAGATGCACATGCTTGTGACACTGACATTAGTGCTGTCCTCCTCGGCTGAGTTGCATGCTTGCACCAACTTTGGATGCAGTGCAGCAAAAGTCATTTAAATATCTGCGTAAACAACCTGTTACTGGTGGAGCTCCTTTTACTCGTTTCCACTTCAAGCTTTCTGCATGTGTTTCAGAGAGCTGAGCAGAAACCGGATTCGCAGGGTGGAGGGCCTGACGTTCCAACACCTGCACAGCCTTCGCTCCCTGAAGATGCAGAGAAACAGCCTGAGCCGCCTGATGGACGGAGCTTTCTGGGGCCTCAGCAGTATGGAAGTCCTGTAAGCATTTTTAGGGGTTTTTTGTTTGTTTGTTTTTAGTTTTTGTGGTTCTGCAAGGAGATGTTCCTTGTAGTATAAAATCTCACTCTGAGTGTGTGTCTGTGTGCAGGCAGCTGGACTACAACAACCTGACAGAGGTGAGCAAGGGTTGGCTGTACGGCCTGCTGTCTCTGCAGCAGCTCCACCTCAGCCACAACGCCATCAGCAAGATCAAATCTGACGCTTGGGAGTCCTGCCCGAAGCTCAGTGAGCTGTGAGTCCACTTTTTTTTTTCTTTCCTTTCCTCCCTCTTGATTCCCCCTTCCTCTGGATACCCCCCGCCCCCGCTTTCCATTCACACTCTGAACTCCCAACACTTCTCTGTGTTGCCCTCTCCTCATCTCTGGTGCTCCCGCCTGCCCTTCCTCACACTCCAGTTACTCCCGTCACCAACCCCCCCCCTCACACACACACACACACACACACACACACACACACACGTAGACAAAGCACCGTCTCTTATGCTCTGCCAGTCAATGCCATCATTAAAGCGCGGCCAAAATATTACACACCCCTTTGCCTCCTTTCTGCTCTGCTGTCACTTGAGCCAAAACATCGGCCTGTGGAAGTCACATTTGTTTTGTTTTTTTTATTGGAAATTCCATTATTATTTCCACTTACTTTCCTTTGAAATACGCTCAAACTTCAATGATTTCTCAACCCATCAATGCACGTTCCTGCGAGCGGATTGAATTTCCTTTGTTGTGGTTGTTGTTTACAGCGCTGGCCGGTTTAGTGTTTGCCATGTCTGGAACATTTTTCACAGATAGGTTGTTTTNCCGCCTCTCTCCCTGCTTTTCTCGCTCTTATCACACAAGCCTGAGCATAAACAAGCCGCCTGTGGGTTGTGAACATGTCCAGCTATCTGATTTGTTCTCATCTGAGTTTACTTTGAAAAAAAAAAAGAAGAAGTCTGCTTGGATTGATTTGTTTCACAAATTCTTTTTTGTTGCAAAATTTGATTTCCACAAGCTGATTGGAGATAAGTTCAGTCTGGAAATATAAAGATGGGGAGGGCAGGGGGGTCAGATGTTTAAGTGTGGCTGTTTTTTTAAATATGAAAACAAGAAACAATGCAGCATATTTGTTGTTGTCAAAGGGCAGATCTCATTTTTAGAAGAATCCCACAGAGGTGAGACAGTTTGTAATCAGCGTTTTGCAGAAAGTAGATTTAAAATGGATTTATTCTTACTTTCTTTTTTTTCCACAGCAACCTGTCCTCCAATCACCTGTCCAGGCTGGACGAATCAGGATTCGCTGGTCTCAGCGTGCTTGACGAGCTTGATGTTGGAAACAACCGTGTGAGCTTTATCGCTGACAGAGCTTTCCGTGGTCTCTCCAACCTGCAGATGCTGTAAGTTGTATTCAGTGCTAGGGTCATTCTAAAGCAGTGCCTTATTCTTTAAAGAAGGTATTTTGTTACACAACTTGTTACACTGCATTTTGCTTTTACACGGCCTGAGATCATAAACACTCTATATGAAGGCCAGAGCACGGCGATAGCTGTGGTTACACAAAGATTCCCAGTTGTATAGAAGTCTATGGGAAAACTGCTTTCTGATGACTTCTGGAAAGACTAGCCTGATGAGTTTATGGGCTCAGACACTCATTTCAGGTCATATTGAATAAACAAGTCTATTTTGTAAATGTTGGTCATACCATGTTTCAAAAAGGAGGATTATCCAAGTTGCTGAGCAAGCAGTTTCCCAGTCAGACCCAGCCCTCCCTGTCACATCCAGTTTTGGAAGCCAGGATGGTGACAGTGAAAACGCCAATCTCCATGCTTCAAAACAGGACTGCACAAACCAACTGCAGCCATCTCTTATACTGTCTATGCCTTAGATGCGTCATCACATATTTACCAGTTAAAAGTCTAAACCTCTGGCTTCATGCCCACACAAACACAAACCTATATAAAATGGGGACACAATCTTTTTTTATAGCTTTTAGGCTTAAAACACAAAGTAAAAACAATCAAACTTTGGTTGCTTGGCTGCTTTTTGTTACCATATTGTCTTTGCAGCTTTTGTGGCCTGATTGGTTTGCACTTTACTGTCATGTAGACAATGCGGTAAAAGTAATCCCCATGGTCGCCACCATTCAGAGGAGCTGAAGTCAGCTGATTGTAGTGTAACTGTGAAGTGAAAAGGCACATTTGATTAGAGTCAGTAACTAGAATGTGATGATACTACATTACAGAAGAATCTAATATGACCCAACAATGGTTATAGTCAGTAGTTTACTACATGTGGTTCCACAGGATGTTTTTTGGTTTTTATTTTAATTATTAGAATACTTACAAAAATCCTTATCTAGCCAAGTCTTAACCCAGAGTTCATTTGCATAGCTCTAACTAAGAAACCAAACATAGCAAGGCAATGTGTTTGTGTCCTCCCATAACAAGAATATAGAAATTTCAATCTTTCCTTTTCAGATTCCCCATACTAGGAAAAGAACACAGCCTGGAACTGTTTGTATAAAAAAGAAAAGAAAAAAACCTTCAGAGAGCCACAAACCTGACCTCAACACCCCCCCTCCTCCCCACACACATTCACATCATACACCCATCGTCCCCTTTTCCCACAGAGAGGCTCCCTAACATTTTCCCCGGTTAGGTCTTTTTAACTAGAACCAAATGTGTTCCTTAGGTCATCGTAGGGCAGGTGTGCACGTAGTTGGACATAGACTGCTTCAGGGCTTCAAACCTAATCCCCCCACACATATACACACAAACAGATACATATACATACTTCCTCAGCTTCTATCAGCCATAAGCAGGCACGCCGAGGAGAAAAATAACTTTTTGAAAGCATGAGAGCAGCTGAGGGATCAAAGCAGGCAATTTCTCAAGGAAATGCTTGGCCTTTACTGATGTTCATACCCTAAAACTGTGTATTTAGTTGTTTTGCGTGTATTTTTCTTTCTGTGGACAGCAGGATAAATGTCTCCATATTTTTTCCAGGAGTTTGAGTTTGGTAGCAGAAAGTATTTCAGCGAACATCAACACTTGGTTAGAGTCTCTCAGTTTCAAAGAGACAAAATTGTTTTCTGTGCAGTGTTGTTTTCTTCAGCTTTATGTTTTGTTTCTGTTCCCACGGGAGTAATTCTGGAGTTCAAAGTTATCTTAACTTAAATAATGTCGAGTGGAAACTGTTCTCAGTGAAGCAGTTCACAGAGGTGCTGTCTGCCAGACATGCTAGCTAGCTGAGTCATATCCACAAAGCTAATGTAAGTTTGCTAATATAACCCTGAATCTGAAGAATAGAAATGGAACGTGAAACAACTAAACTCACACTTGTTGCTTACAATTTAACAGAGACACAAAATCACCAACTTAAATCACTAACTTAACCTATAAATATATGAGGATGCGTTGGATTTATGCTAATATTCTTATCTGACATTGATTATTAGTCAGTCTTTATTATCAATTTCAGTTACTTTTTGCAATTTTAAATTTTGTTCAAACACGACTCACTATTTACCTCTTTACTATTACATCATCATTTAATACATTAGTAAGCTAATTTTAGCTTTATTTGCATTATTTAGCTACGTAACTGTTACACCTGGCAGTTACTCGGCAAGTGATCACTAATTGTTCATTTTCATATTACGTAAATTTGTATTCACTAAAAGTGAAGTTATTAGTAGCGCTGAGTTTTGAAGGTACTGAAGATCCCAAGTTGGAAATCTTTTTTCCAATTATTCTGACACCACATGGATGTCCTGCTATAAAAAAAAAACAGGTCTGCTAGGTCAGTAGGTCTTGTAGTGGATGAGGTCTCTTGATTGGAGTTCACCAAAAGGGTTTCTTTAAACATTTTAAATGTTTGACTCGATAAAATGCGGCTAATATGACATATTCATAATGTATTTAATGTTAAATTCCTGTGAGAATAATCACATACATATTTAAGTAGCTTGTAGAATATATTTATTCTCTCATGCAGTTTAAAATGTAGCACACATGTTACATTGCCAAGCTCCCTTGTAAAACTTTTTTTCCGCTATACAACACAGAAATGCCATAGCAGACTTTTAAAAAGTGCCACATAGGCCAGGAAGTGACTTCCTGTTAGGGCATGGAGCCACTTTGAATGTAATTTTAACATCTCAAGCATTTTTCCCTCCATCACACGAAATGTAAAGCCGCATAAAGTTTTATTAACATCACAAGCACAGTTGTTTCCTGGGTGTGGATTTTTTTTTTTAAACATTGCTCTTTGTGTTTGTTTCTCATGAAAGCGATCTCCAAAATAATGAAATCTCCTGGACTATTGAAGACATGAATGGACCTTTCTCTGCTTTGGACAAACTGAAAAAACTGTGAGTGTGTATGATCGTTCTGCCATAATCCTAGCGGAGCACGTGAACAATGTAAGGTCAAAGAGTAAAAAGTGAGGCTGGAAATTGATAAGGCTTTTGTTGTTTTCCCAGATTTCTGCAGGGGAACCAGATCCGCTCTGTGACCAAGAAGTCTTTCTCAGGCCTGGATGCTCTGCAGCACCTGTGAGTCGGCCTCGTGTTTCACTGATTGTTTCCAAAAGTCCGAGCTGTAAACTAAGCAGGGTGAATCACACTAAGACAGAGAGGCTGTTTGTTTCTTCTCCCATTTCTCCGCTTTGATGTGGAATCAAGAAAAAACTCTGCCATTAGTATCTTTACATGTGTGCCAGACTATATCGATCACCGAGGCGAGCCGGAGAGAACGCTGTGTGTGTAATTGTGTGTGTATGGGGGTGCAACAGCTGCATTTGATTCTAATTAGAGTTTTTTCCCAGCCGTTGCCAGAGCTCAAAAGCAGCCCAGAGTTGGGCCTCTCTTGATTAACACAGCAAACTGCTGCCCAGAGTTTTATTGTTCTGGAGCCCAGACCTTTTCCTTCGCTCGATTGAAGTTTTTTGTAGCCTTCACTCCACACGGGCTGATGTCGGCAGAAAAAGTTGCCATCTTTCTGTGGGGATCTTAGCGGCCCTAATTTTCTTCTCCTATTTCGCTCCACAGAGATTTGAGTAATAACGCCATCATGTCCATCCAAGCGAACGCCTTCTCCCAGATGAAGAACCTGCAGGAGCTGTAAGTGTCCAAGGGCAGCTTCACTTAGCGTTTCAGTGTTAATGTGGGACAGAACACCAGGTGAAACTCATTATGGTCTGCTGGGAAAAGTCTGCAGCAAACAGTGCTTACTTCAGTGTTAATAATAGGTTCACAGTTTTCTTTGTCTCCTTCATTATAGGATAGCTTTCACTAAAAAACTCAAGCAAAGGAGCCTTTAAATGTATTCAAAATGAGTGCAAGCCTGTGACAAATTACATAGTACACTGGAATAATGTTTCCTAAAGAAAACAGGTGCATTGTAGTTGAATTTTAGGTGATATTTTCAGCGTGTGAGTGTGTCTGCAGGGTGTGTAGTTCCACATTAAATATCCAGTGCAAACTGAAAAAAATACTTGCTAAACAATATATTTATCTGAATCATATACACAAATCTATGGTTTTGTACTGATAAAATCTCCCCCTGTAGATTCCACTGTTGTCTTTATTTGAGATGCAGCTCTACCTACCTGTGAGAAAACACAGCCTACCAGCCACTCTAAACATTACTGCAAAGTGAATTAAACGCTTCTGGTATCTTCTCCCCCGGCAGACGTCTAAACACCTCGAGCCTCCTGTGCGACTGCCAGCTGAAGTGGCTACCCGTCTGGGTGGCAGAGCAAACCTTCCTGCACTGCGTCAATGCCAGCTGCGCCCACCCGCAAATACTGCAGGGCAGGAGCGTGTTCGCCGTCCGCCAGGAGGAGTTTGTGTGTGGTGAGTGATGCATTCACATGGTGTGAGACCTTGACACAAGCATTTCGTAATGTCTAAGAAACAACCATTTATCCACGGCGGGTTTTCCATTCACAAACTGACCCAGATTGTCGAGCATTTTCCTCCTTGACAAACTGAGTCTCATGAGGGAATATGATGGAAATTTACTAAGTCGCTAAGTTTTTCCTTCAGGGCCTCATTTTCACCCAGTTTTAGTTAAAATCATAAGATTTTGCGCTTGAAAAGAGATCTCTAATAGAAATCCAGACTCCAGGAAATGTGCTTGTTTCACTGGGGAGCAATATCTCATGCAAGCACACAAATCAGTGTAAACACAACATATTATAATATTAATTTGTTCAAATATTTCTCCCATAAATAAAATGCATTATGATTGTACCTGGGCTCTTTATAATGCTAATGACAATAACATCATAGCAAAGCTGACCTGAGAGGAGTCATTAAACTTCACATTTTCTGATTAAGAGTTATAGAAGGTCCTCAAACCAGTGCAGTTGTGCAGAAAAAGAAATCGGAAAATCAGAATAAGCCAAAATTGCCACAAACAGGTCAGACTTTTAAAAAATAGGAATTTGGATCAGCTAAGAAAACCTTTATATATACATTCATATCACAAAGATTCTTTTTCTTATTCATGCAGAGGACTTTCCAAAGCCTCAGATCACCGTGCAGCCAGAAACCCAATCGGCCCTCAAGGGCACCAACGTGACGTTTGTGTGCTCTGCGGCCAGCTCAAGCGACTCACCTATGACCTTCGCCTGGAAAAAAGACAACGAGGTTCTTAACGATGCCGAGATCCACAACCAGGCCCACCTACGGGTGCAAGGTGGAGCAGGAGGTGAAACGGAGGTGACGGAGTACACGACCACACTGCAGCTCCGTAATGTTGAGTTTTCCAGTGAGGGGAAGTACCAGTGTGTGATCTCCAACCACTTTGGATCCTCCTATTCCACCAAGGCCAGACTCACTGTCAACAGTACGTTTGAATTGGGATGAACCATTTTATAGATATATGCCTAGAAAGATCCTAAATGGTCTAATCAGAAAGTCTTTTTGCCTTTTTCAGTGCTCCCTTCCTTCACAAAGATGCCCATGGACTTGAGTATCCGCGCTGGAGCGATGGCTAGGCTGGAGTGTGCTGCTGTTGGTCATCCTTCCCCCCAGATCGCCTGGCAGAAAGATGGAGGCACTGACTTTCCTGCTGCCCGTGAACGCCGGATGCATGTCATGCCGGAAGATGATGTCTTTTTTATTGTGGATGTCAAGACTGAAGACATTGGTGTTTATAGCTGCACAGCTCAAAATACAGCTGGAGCTATTTCTGCAAATGCTACACTGACAGTTCTAGGTGAGGAAAAAGGCACTGTAAGCAGACAACCCAAAGGCTCATATGTAGGATAGGTAATGCACTGAAGTTATTGGATCCTTTATTCTACTGCTTGTCTTGCAGAAACACCGTCCTTCTTGCGACCACTCATGGATCGCACTGTGGCCAAAGGCGAGACTGCAGTCCTCCAGTGCATTGCTGGTGGAAGCCCTCCCCCAAAGCTGAATTGGACCAAAGATGACAGCCCACTGGTGGTTACTGAGCGCCATTTCTTCGCAGCGGCCAACCAACTCCTTATCATTGTTGACGCTGCAGAGGCAGATGCAGGAAAGTATACTTGCGAGATGTCCAACACACTGGGAACGGAGAGGGGCAATGTTCGACTTACAGTCGTACCGAATCCCAACTGCGACTCCGGAGCACAGGGCGTCTTTGTGGGAGGCATTGGGACTGGAGCAGGATCTGATGATGACGGGTGGACCACTGTAGGCATTGTCATCATAGCGGTGGTGTGCTGTGTGGTTGGTACTTCCCTGGTTTGGGTTGTCATCATCTACCACACCCGTCGAAGAAATGAAGACTGCAGTGTCACCAACACAGGTCAGTTCATGGGGGCTTATTTGATTATCCTTCAGTAGCTGCTTTCCTATTCCTTCCACATTCAATAAATATTAAATTGAAGGTGCAAATTAACCCTGTGTCCTTGTGCTTCAGACGAGACCAATCTGCCTGCCGACATCCCCAGCTATCTGTCCTCTCAGGGCACATTGGCTGACCGACAAGATGGCTACATCCCGTCTGAGAGTGGGAGCAGTCATCAGTACATGACTTCTTCAATTAGTGGCTTCTATCTGCAGCCTAAAGACATGAACGGTAAAAACCCTGCCTTTTCTTCTTTGTTTTCAAAGTAAAATCTCTAGAAACACTAGGTTTTCTTACTTAACCCTGACCCTTTGTCCTGACAGGTCTGTGTCAGTTGGATACAGGAAGTGAAGCAGACATGGAAGTGGCCATTGATCCTTTGCTTTGCCATTATCAAGGCCCAATCGGCTCACTACTTCGAAGAGATAACATATACTCCACTGACCCAACAGAAGTCTTCACAGGTCTGTAAAAATTAGCCTTGCTCTTAGTCTAGAAAAAATACTGTTGTTGAGTCATAAATATGCATTCACGTCTGTCTAATGTACATTAAAAATCTCTGACTCTTTGCAAAGATTCTAATTGTTTTCAAACCCTTCAGGCTGTTGCACCGACCAAAGGCCCACCTGTATTGACTCCTACAGTGGCAGCCTGACTAACTCTAAAAGGAGGGACTATTTCCTGACTGAGCACTTTGACCTCTGCTCGTCCACTGTCCTGACACAGCTTCCCGGTGCTAGTCTGCATCATGGCCCCTCCCACCAGCAGAGTGACCGTTGTCCATCAATGGAGGAGGGGGATATGGTTGACTATGGAAGACCTCATGAATGCCTTTCCCCCTGCAACACTTTCATGGGTAGGTCTTTAATTCATCTGTTTTCCAAGCTTTTTATACTTCAGAATTTCCTGTGTTTTGGCCTGACTTCCTCTTTTACATTTCAACTCAGGAACATTTGGGAAAGCTCCTTGGAGGCCTCAGGACCTTCATCCAGGATTCAGCCCACTTTCAATAACACAAAATGGAATAACTCTGCATGAAAATCCTTACATTGCTCCGGATGCAGAGTCAGACCTCAAGAGCAACAAGGACTCTTCATCAGAGCACAGCAACAGTGTGTATGAACAGCCATTTGACGACACTCGGACTGATCCCATCTCACAGTGCCGGATAAGCACTTAGCTGAGTGTCTGAGCTCCAGTCTGTGTTTTTCATGAAGAGAAAAACCAAAAGAAAAAAAAAAAAGAACATTTCTACCTCACTGCTTGAACACTTTTGCAATAAAGGACTCCTCATATGGACGAAGAGTGAATGTAAAAGACAATTTGATTTTCCTGCAGAAACAAAAATTAGCAGCTGTTGTTTGAGGAAACAGATTTGGTTAAATAATTAAGATCAATATATACATTTTTTTTTATAAAAGTTTATTATATTTTGTAAATTGTATATAAAAAAGATTTCATTATTTTTGCTTACATTTTGAGTATTTTGCAGCCTTGCCTGTTCACTTATTCCAGCTTTGAATGAAGCATTGTTTTGCACATATCTTATGTAAACAATAAAAACACCTAAATGTGTGCTGCTACATTCATTTAAGTGCCCTGAGGCTTCACTGATGTG
>JASGAU010397726.1:43319-53331 GCA_030220045.1 Australoheros facetus
TGTTAACATTGGCTTTTATACCCAACCATTTTTAGAACCACAAACCACCAAGGACAGTCTAGGTCTGTCATCAGTCAGCCCCCCCACAGAGAGAGAGAGAGAGGACGTTTGACCGTTTAGTATCAGAGTCTAAATCCAGACACAGCTTGGGAATAATAGGATATTATTGCTTATTGACACCCACAGAAATCATAGAAATTTTATGTTCCAATGCCATATTGGGGTATACACTCACCAGCCACTTTATTGGGTACACCTGTTCAACAAAGCTTGTTTTTTAATCAACCAGTCACAGCAGCAACTCGATGTATTTAGGCATGTAGATGTGGTCAAGATGACCTACTGAAGTTCAATTTAAGCATCAGAATTGGGAAGAAAGATAATTTAAGTGACTTTGAATGTAGCCTGGTTGTTGAGTATTTCAGAAACTGTTGATGTACTGGGATTTTCCCACGCAACCATCTCTAGGGTTTATAGAGAATAGTCAGCTGAGAGCAGGAAACAGGATACAGTTCACATAGGTACTGACAGAAATTGGAATTGATAATTTGGAAAAATGTTGCCTGGTCTGCTGATATCTGCTGCGACATTCAGATGGTATTCTCAGAATTTGTTGTAAACATGAAAGCATGTTACCATCTTATCTTGTATAAACAGCTCAGCAGGTGTTGGTGGCGTAATACCATGGGACATGTTTTCCTGGCACACTTTGGGCCCCATTAGTACCAACTGAGCATCATTTAAACACCACAGCCTACCTAGCAAGATTGTGCACCATGTCACAAAGCAGAAATTAGTTTCCTGACAATAAGAGTGAGTTCACTGTACTCAAATGGCTTCCACAATCACCAGAGCTCAATCCAACACAGCACCTTTGGGATGTGGTGGAACAGGAGATTTGCATCACGCGTGTGCAGCCGACAAATCGGCAGCAACTGTGTGATGCCATCATGTCAATATGGACCAAAATCTCTGAGGAATGTTTCCAGCACCTTGTTGAATCTGCTATGAAGAATGAAAGCTGTTCAGAAGGCAAAAGAGGGTCATATGATCAGGTCCTAGTATGGTGGCTGATGAGTGTATAAATGCCTACCCAAGTTCCATGTCCTTTTGTCTCCAGTAGGCCGTGTTGTAATGGATTTCAACTAAGAATCCGGAGATAAGGTGCTAGCTATAAACAAATGGAGCAAGTGGACCTGTTCACATTACTGCTACTGCTAATTTCACCATTGCCTTTCCAATTAAGCTTGATTTATAGTCCCAAATCTCTTTAGAACCCATGCTGTACCGAGCAATGCCATTCTTTCCATTTATACTTGTGAGTTGCTGCGTCTCCATTACTCTGCCATCATGACTGAATGCACTGTGACTGTGAGCTGGTAATCCATAGATGCTAGCAGAGCTTTGCAGACCAACACATGTTGTAGCTATGCACTGTTGCCAACTCCTCAGTAAGGAAAATAGTTATTGGCTGTCCTAAAAGTTGCTAGAAGTCACTATATGATGTCATCACCTAATTTGCATAACTGGTCATTTGTTGTAATCGAGGCTGTAGGATAGACAACATGAACATAACTTCATGACTTAATGTTTTGCCTTGACCCACATAAATCAATTTTGTGCTATATTGTTTAATGTTAGAATATCAAATTTAACACAAAAAAAAAATGGTTACGTGGGGTGCGATTGCTAACTATACATTCAGCCCTCTTCCTTTATCCGCGGGCTTGGGACCACTGTCACTAACTTTTGTGTAAGAAAACTCGCTGTTGGCTGTTTCAAAAGCCGCTTGCCGAAGCAAGGTCCAGGCGATGCCAAAGTATACAAAGGGACACTATGAGTGCTGGATGTACACGCAACACAGTGACAGAGGAGGATTTCAGGTTTCCAGCTGCTTTCCAAAACTCTCCAAAAGTCACCAACGTCACCGGAAAATGTTGCAAAATTTGTCGCTAGTCATTCTTTGGGAAAAAAAAGTCACTAGGGGGGTTTGAGAAGTTGCTAAATCTAGTGACAAAGTTACTAAGTTGGCAACACTGTAGTTATGTGCCAGAGTTAGCCTTGAACCCAGAAGGTGGACTGCTCTTGCGCCGTTGCTGCTACTTTAGCCTAGTCCCATACTGCAGAAAATCAAATATGCAAAAAACTCTTTGTGGTGGAGCGAAACTGAATGTTAAAAGCAACAAAAATTGTCTACCTGCAACCATTGTCTGTATTTCTCATGTGTGCCTTTTTGATCTTTGTTGGGGTTTTTTTGGTTTGTTTTTTTCATGCTTCTTCCTCTTGTGGTTTCACGTTCAAGCCAATTTTTAAACCAGTCACAATTCAATTTATTCATACTGTCATCACCATGGGGCTACATGTTGTTTTTTCGGTGGACTGTACACAAGTGTGTGAAAATTCTCAAAATCCCTCTTTCTACGTAGCTAAAGAGCTGCAAACAAAGAAAACCAATGCGAGGCCATAAATCCTGCATGAGCTGACTGTATTAGGAGTTGGAGCTGATAAATATCGAAGAACACGCCATGTCATTGGAAGAATATTAGCTTTTTACTTACTTTTTACTGGCTTTTAGTTTTTCATGTCTGAATACTGAAGAGGCTCATATTGCACCACACAAATAAATGTTCCATCCATCCATTTTGTTCTGTTTATCCAATTCAGGGGGCTTGGAGCCTATCCAAGCTGCCATAGGGCAAGGGGCGGGGTACACCACCCCAGCCCAGCAGACAAACAATCAAGGAAAACAAAATGATAATTTAATACAAAAAAAGACTAGCTTTCAAAGATAAAACAACAAATATTGCTGCAGAGGCCAGTATCCTATCATTAATAATAGTTCATTTAATAATGGTGCTTATAACTAAATAACAACTTAAAATAATTACATGTAATTTGCGTTAAACCCACAAATTGCTGTTAGAGCAGTATGGCACAATATACCTTAGTGCATACTAGACTCTCTCTGTTTGCTGGATGACTCATCCCCCTCCCCGATCCCCCAGCCCTTCTTGCCTGGTGGTTTGTTGTTTCAGGCCTCTCCTCTTCAACATGAGGAAAAAAGGTGTGCTTGTGCACTAGGCTAGCTGTTGAAACTTGCACTTGGAACTTGTCTCGCGGCTCCCTGGCTGCCACAGTGGAGCTGTGTGTTTATGAAATGGCAGATTCACGATGGTGGTGCCAGCAGGTTTGGAAGCGGATTTAATCAGATCCCCTATTCAGGGGAAGTAACTTCAGTCTTGCATCCAGTCTGCTGTGTGAAAAGCACTGGGGAGAAAGGCAGTGACATTGACTTCTTTTGTTGTAGTCATGTTCACCATAAAGGTCTTTGGATTTGCACACACAATTTGTGTATGGAAACACTGATGAAGACTTTTGCTTTCATAGATGTGTTATTTTTCGCCCATCCTTCTGGTTGACTAATGTTTAAGTACACCTGGCTGTTGGCTACGCTGGTCTGGTTTGTATGCTTTTACCCCAGCCTAAAGGAATGAGGGGGTTTGTTGGAAGTCTTGCCAGTTCTTCGAGGAGGCTGCGATTAAGACAAGATGGTGGAGCCACACACATCCAAACACCTGGGAAACAGCTGCTGTGCTTTTGCTGCTCAGGCAACATTCAAGGACCAGTCCACTTTTGTCTAATAATCTAAAGTCAGCACAGAGCCGAGTTAGTTCAGATCACAAAGGACTTCTCACAAACATGGCCCTGCAGCATGGATAAAGTGGGGCTGGGGAGTGATAAATGATAAACTCAGTGGATCGTGATTACGCTTCTTGTTGGACAAAATGTGGTGATATTTATAGGAGTGTCACATTGTATTGTTTGGAAGTAAATAGTCAAACCTTTGCGTGAGCTTGATGATATATGGTGATCTGGCACTCTGCGTAAAATGGTCATAAACAGATGTTAGGCCAGAGGAGAAAATCAGTGTTCAGGAGGTGTAGTTGTGGTGAAGAACTAAAAGACGAAGGGAGGAAGACAAATGAAGTAATTTAACATAGAGAAAATTATATTACAATAAAGCAAGGAAAAGAAATGCACTGGTAGGGACGCATTGTTGAAGTATCAATGAAACAAAGGAAATCCAGTTTGAATTGCAGATTAATGACTTAGAAGGTGCATCAGATACTCAAACACTGCTGTAGTGTAACAGGTGGGCGCTGCTAGGTTTCTGCTATACATTGCCTTAGCTAATTGGAGTCACTGAACTGAACCTCCCAATTGTATTTGTGGTGTTGGTACCTTTTGGAATATTTTTAATGTAAATATTCAGCAAATTGTGACTTCATGTGCAGTTAATGGAGTACAAATAGAAAATCTACTGAGTATTTTATTTATATATCAGTATAA
The DNA here is from genome assembly GCA_030220045.1 of Australoheros facetus. Lineage (NCBI taxonomy): Eukaryota > Metazoa > Chordata > Actinopteri > Cichliformes > Cichlidae > Australoheros > Australoheros facetus. The sequence goes on from JASGAU010397726.1 coordinate 47,670, forward strand.
ATTAGCTGGTAGCTTTGAGATGCACCCACACAGTTAATGGGTGCACCTTCCAAACCAACCAGATAACCTTTCCCTAAATTATGACTCCTACACACCAAAATGATGGTCCACAAACCAATGGGTTATATCACTGTGGCTACATCCATCTTTGATAAGAGGTATTATTATTACGATTATTATTAACAAATAATATTAACCATTTCTACAGCCATGTACCTGCTAAGTTCAGCTGATTGACTACGCAGGTCTGTCTCACTGGAGTTTTAAATATATATCTTTGGCTGGTGAAGAAATACGCCAGACAGGTTGACGGAAAACATTTTTCACATCCTACAAAATGACTCCTGAATTATGTTGAAAGGCTCAGACTGAAGTCTGCTGACAGCAAGAAGTTCTGAAGGTTTGTTTTCCCAACTGCCTTGCTCAAGGTCCTTTCCTGTAACGGAGGGAAAAACCTTTCTTCCCCTTTAGCATTTAGCAGCTGGTCTGGTGGATTCAAGTCTTCTTATCAACAATATGTGATCTCCCTCTTGAAAGCAAGGTTTTACACTGTGCATGTTACAATTAAGTGGGTGGATGTAATTCCCCTCAGAATGGTTTATTTACTCCTAAAGTCTCTGAAATTGCTGCAACCAAAAAACAATTTGTGGCCTAACAAGCGACTGAGGCATGGAAGGTTCCCACTTTTATAAAAAAAAAAAAAAAAAAGTCAGCGACAACCTTCACATTTCCACCCGGGGGAAACACCGGCCAGATTGCAGAATAATTTCCCCTCTTTGATTTGTGTCCAGAGAAATGAGACAGGAAGCTGACTATTCCTCCAGACCACCAATGACTGGCAGACAAGCATCAGAGCCCACTAACCCTGGTCTCAGATCAGACTCAGCTCAGGCTCTCCATTTTCAGACCTTACTGTATACATAATAATAGTCACACGCTGATCCAGGTTCAGCTCCTTAGGTCATCTTTGCTCGCTACCCCCCAGTGTCTGAGCCAAGAAAATGAATTTAGCATGCCATGTCTTATCTAACTGCCAGACACTCTGAATTTTGGAGCTAATTTGCTTTCATTATTGCCAGATGTGGTGACATGCAGACAGATGTTTATTATATTAAATAGCTACAGGCGGCTCATAGAAATGAGTATTCCTCTGTTATGAAGCTCAGGAAATCTGCTGGGGAATTGGTGTCCGAAATTTACGACTGCTGAGCTTTTTACCCCCCAACATTACATATGCTTTGTCAGTACTAGAATACAGAGTTTTAAGAATGAGGTGACCCTGGGTTTTTTGGTATGTAAGGTCACACTCACTCTGACTTCCCAACTTGGTCTGACTTCCCAACTGCTGACAGATGAATCCAAGGAGATTTGTGTAGTGCCGTGTTTGCCTTTTCTGGCTGTCCTTTTGGGTTATCCTTTTATGTAACAAAACATTTCAATATTTGAAGATTATCTTCAAGCTTGCTGAGAATCTATTGACCATATCAGACAAGGGAAACAGCAACTTGGTTGGCAAAAACACCCCCAAAGCCAAATTCAGCTTGGAAACACTGAGCTGGAGAAATCCCACGGTCATATAAGACATTCACACGAGTTGCCATCAGTGTGAATCCCAGCATGGACTCCATAAACCCCCATCAGACCATCTCTTTTCAATCTCCAGCTCTTTGTATGATTAAAAGCATATACAAGAGCTTTGCATCTTGCAGATGTTACCATAAATCACCGGTTGGCCCTGCCTCTGCAACTGGCTGCCTGACAAATGCTCCACAATAACTGCAGCCCCCACCCCACCCTTCCAGTAAAAAAGAAAAAAAAGAAAAGGGGGTTAAAAAGAAAGAAAGAAAAAAAAGTCTGGAATTTCTACCCGGCTGCTTGTAACTCTTTCAGAACTATTGTAAAACCTCAGCCATGTCAGCACAGGTGGAAACCTGAGGGGTCGTAAAACTAGAAAGAAAAGAGGCCCGCCCACTCCAGGCTTTCTCTTTCCCTGCAATGCCTTAAACTCCCCACTGGCCCGGCCAGCCCTCCACTGTGACTAATTCCACACAAATCTAAAGAGCTAAATCAGTCAGTCTGCCTGTGTGTCTGTAACCGACACCCCCGTGCCCGTAAAAAAGACGCGACCATAATGGCTGAGATGGAGACTGGGCTGTGAATCACAGTCTCTGGGGCACTGAAGAAAGATGCTGTCTGTAGGCAACTTTCAAAGCTTAAATCCTCACCACCATCCGTGCTACTTTTAAAGGTTTTACCCCGATATTGACAAGGAGGGGAAGCCAATTAAGGGCAACTGGAATTGGACAGCTGAAGCCCAATTTTTTCTTGTTCTGCAGGTTATTTTATGCTATAAATTGATTTGAGGAGTGACTGACAAAGTTTGCTGGAAAGGTTGAAGTGATGGGATTCAAATGTTACAGAGAGCAGTGTGGCCCCTGTCATCATACTGTACATTACAAATATACCCAAATTTTAAAAAGCTTAAGTGTCCAGTGATTAGCTTATCATAAAGACTGGGAGCAAGTTAGTGCGCAGATTTAACAAGTCAGATAATGGCTGAGCTCTAGGGATGGCAGTATTTTGGTCAAGACTGAAATATCTCAAAAACTAAATGAAATTTGTTACAGATATCCAAGGTACCCAGAGGATAAATCCTAATTACTTTGGTGATCCCCTGACTTCTCTTCTAACACCCCTAAGACATAAGGGGTTTCAGAAGAAATGTCTCAACATTTTTTGCATGTAGTGCCATGAAATATGGGACAGAAATCCACGTTCCCAGTTGACTAATTTGTAATAACTTTAATGATGCCTTAACACTTCATCTAGAGCCATCTGGTCCAGTCTAACTTTGGTTTGTGAGCAAATACTTACAAACTATAATAAGACTCCCGTCAGTATTCGCTTCACTTTTTGGCAGCTGTCAACGGTTAGCATGCCAGAAGAGTTTGGCAACCCATACAGTAAAATTTTGACAAAAATGTAGGAATAAACATTATGATTGTGTGACAGCTGCTTTGTTTAGCGTCTGCTATGTGACGTTATAAAGTTACAGAGTTGTCTAAAAGCGCATTACAATATTAAACATGGTAAACATTGTACCTGATGAAATAGCACATTAGCATGTAGATGTTAGCATTCATTTACTGTATTTTTTTTTCATGGTGTCGTTAGCATACCAAAGTTAAATTTTAACATTTATTTATTAAACTGTTTATCAAACTGGTATCTTCATTTAGTTAAGGCCAAACATTCAGTCTGGGTAAGTCCATGCTGATAAAGCTAGTTAGCTTAAATCATTCCAATAATCCTATTACTTTAGCTTTAGTTCTCTAACAAAGTTCATCTGTGCTTTTCTAGCCATGTTTTAAAGTCTGTTTTTTATAGTGAAATTTTGGTGGGTGGGAGTGAGGTGTTAGATTCTGGTAGAGATGAGAGTGGAGGTTTATTAGCCAGACACTGACAGCAAACTGCCAGAGGGTTAGCGGTTTCCCTGCACCTGGGATATAGCCTCTTTGTTTTGCTTTATTTGTTTGTTTGTTTTACACTCTCAAATACCTGCATATTCCAGATGCCAAACTAGCAGATTGCATGTTATGCATTTTGCTACGGTGTAATTAAGTGTCTATTAAGTTTAAGATTATCTTTCAAGTGAAAGGAACATAAATGAGAACAACTGATGCTGTTTCCATCGTCCCACACCCAGAAACTCCAAAACAAATTACCAATTAGGAAGCAATTGCTGTCTATGTTTAGTTTAGGTTAAACATTCGGTCTGGATAAGTCCAGACTAGTGAAGCACTGACCCACATGTTTTTTTACAAGCCACAGTAGGAGACAAATGAAGAAAGGTGACCTTGTGAGTTATGTTTAAGATCCAGGTGGTTTCCACCCATCCTGTCATTGCTATTTGGCGCTTCAGACAGGTTGCATTCCTTCATTGTATGTAAAGAAAGCTGTGATATGGTGGCTTGTAGCTGTTCCAAACAGTCTACAATTATCTTTTCAGTTTGTATGCACTTGTTTGAGCCCCTTGACAGAGTGTATTGAAAAAGGCATGCACAGATACACTACAGTAGGTGAGTTATGGATCGGTATATATTGTTGCAGTAATTGCAGTAATACCTTTAAGCGGCATAAATAAAGATCCACGCAACAGCAAACTAATCAGTTTGGCATGTTGTGTCGTAACACGCCCAGCACTGACTCAAATCTAAATCTTGCTAAATCTTTACATGTGGGTTCTTGCTTGAATTGCACATCGACCCATATTTTTTCAATTCAAAGTGCTTAACTGTTGCCGTCTTATTTCTTTCCAAATATACAAAACCTCCATTTGATTGGTTGAACTGATAGACATGACAAGTCAAATCAATATGTCAAGTAAAAACTACGATAAATTAATTTCTGTAGAATGTCCCTGGTTTTAAACTGTGTTTTAAAACAGCATTTATACAGCTTGTAGAATATCTCTGTCATCACTCTCCTCCTGACCTTTGACCTTATGGAGCATCACAGCACTTCAGACACTCCTGGGTCAAACACACTGGCACCGAGTGTGTGCTTGACCCCAGATTATGGGCCCAAAACCCCCACACCTACAAACAGATGCAAACATGCCTTATAAACTTCAAATCCCAACACTAATCTAGTTAGTGAACAAATACTGTGTTGCTGTTGCATTTCTTTTTTTAAATGATCCACTTCATGCATTCTTTTATATATGGGGGCTCCCTGCCTTTTTTTTTTTTTGGATGCTGTCCCCTCCACCACAAGCTTCTTTCAAAGGAGGGGAAAAGCCCAGCACTGACAACGAGCAAACAAACACTAAAGGTTTTTAATTTCAGGCCAAGCCTGCTGTCAACAGCTTGAACAAATGAAAGCAAAGGGAAGAATGAGGATGGAGGGTGTGTGTGTGTGTGTGTGTAGGGGGGGCATGAAGACAAAGACCAACAGGACACAGTGTTAATCGAGCCTCTTTCCTTGAAAGAAATATCTCCCTTTTGTTGATGCTGAGAGCTCTTTGTAAAGTCTTAATCTGATAACAGGGTGCGAGTGTTTTCATAAGTTAACCTCTTTACTATTTGCTGAGACCGAGGGACGCCAAATGGTGCTTGTGAAACCTGCTGTGCGACACTGGGGACTAACACTTCCAAACAAAGGTTTAATGATGTTCCGATGGTTGGCCTGCATCTCACTTGGCTTTCCAACGGTTTCTTTGGGAAGGAACGTTTGGACCGCTGGGTTTATATGTTAGCTGAAATGTCACAGCAATTCTCTGATATTTTCTGCGTGTGTGCCAGTCAGTAATGAGTACAATATGGCGAGTCTGTCCGCCGGATTCTGACTTGGCTGGATGGAAAGTGAATCCAGATCCAGATAATTTAAATGCGAGCAAAGTGTGAGGATGGAAATCAAAGTTACTGTGCAGAAGTAACTTGGATCTCTGTGACTGAGCTTTTGCATTTCTAACCCGGTGTCTGACAGTACCATCACACCCAGCGAGCCCCCGTGTGCGTGTTCTGGCAGGCACTGTTGTGCAAACAGCTCAGGCTTTTTAAAGCAACTGAGCTGTCAAATATTTATTGTTTGGTTAAGGGTTCAGTGAGAAATTATGACATCAGTCATAGGAGCAACTTAGCAAGGAGCGGAGGGACGGGGG